>JASAMW010006674.1:0-41220 GCA_030247985.1 Epsilonema sp. ZAB3_2
CACTAATTGACAACACTGCTACAAATGCAGTTGCAATACCCATTATAAGTCCTTTCTTCCAAGTGGCGGTGGCCCAATGAACCACAGGAAAAATGAGTGCGAAGGTGCGCTCTATGGCAACTATGCACAGCATGAAACAGCTGATAATTACAAACACTTGCTGCCCAGGCTCACAGATGTAGTACACAAACCATATTCTCGCATAGCTCTTCTCCCACCAGTATGCAGTTTTCATAAAATCAAAGTGATCAAGTGCAAAGGGTGCATGTCCCAAGCCCCACATTCTACCAAACAGATGACCTATCCAAACTAGTAGTTCAAGTGTATCAACACAAATCACCATTGCCAGATAGATGAAGATCATCTCCTTTGCAAATCGTGTCATTGCGACCCATACACAGAGCACATTTCCTGTCAGTCCAATCAGTATGAGACTTGGAATCAGGATACCATAGACAATGTAGAATACTGGATTGGGTTGAAAGGCATCGTTGTTGACCTCTCCAAAGATATCAGAGGAATTGTAGCTTCGTAGCAGTCGGTCAAGGTGAGGCATCTTCAGTTCGAGTCCCCTTTTTTCACCACTAAAACCATGAATGCATGTCACCTTTTTTACTGGGGTAGGTACCTGCCTTGGCAAATACGTGTTTATAGGCCATCTTACCTTGTATTAGAGGTGTAAGAAAGATATTGATATTCTGGTGACACACAGTTTTGATGTGCTCTCTCACTCGTTTTCTATTCCACCACCCATCTGAGCTGCAGCTATGATTATGGACAAAGGTGTTGATAACATGGAGGTTGTATTGAATCAGAGAGCAATGTCGTGTTCAATTACTAGTATTATTTCCTAAATTGGTCCCTCAGAAACTAGTAGCTTGTTGACGAAAGAACCAATCCAACTGGGATGAAACGTGAAAAGTTTTCCTTCTTTTTATTCCTGTCCTGTTCAGTGCAAGCAAAAGTCAAGCGGCTGTTGCGCACGTGAATTCTTGGAAAAGAGCAGGGGCAATAATACATATGTATAGCTAGGAATGCGGTACTGTACCACAGTACTGATTGAGAGGTGCCAATAGGCGCCCTCTCCTAGGAAAACCGGCTAGCTGCCATGATCAAAAAAGGAAATTGTGTGACTGAGGTCATCCGGGTGTGTATTCAAATGGTTAAGGCGCACGGCTGGAACTCGAGAGGTCCAGGGTTCGATTCCCTGGCACATCTGCCAAATTTTCCTCTTCGACTTTGTATTCTGTAGGAACTGACGGCGGTGCCGAGTCCGGATAACTGGTCGATGTCGGAGCTGATGCAAGGCGCCATCATCCTCAGTCACGTGCATTCCCTGTGCTCTTTTGTCACCGGCTCGGGCATTATCGCGGATACGATCACGGGCAGCAGAACAACGTCCGCCTCCTCCACAGCACCTACGAACGGCGACACGACTCAGAGCGCGCAAGAAGGAGCGGAAGTGGAGATGCTAATGCAGCGTATGCAGCAGCTGTGCACGGCGAATTCCAGCAGCGGCGGCGACGAAAGCGAGAAAGCGCGACAGTTCGCAGATGTGGTGGTCAGCGGCGGGACTGTGCTGGCGAGAGGAGGAGAGGAAGCGTCCAAGGAGACCGCCGCTGCCACCTTAAGATGCTTCACCAACGAGCTGGACTTCCAGTATACGGACTTCGTCAAACGACCCAGCGGCACCAATTCGGCGCCCACCTTTAAGATACACGTACGTAAGAGATGCCACTGTTTGTCCAACGAGAGTCTCTGGCCTGTCACCCGTGTTGACTGTGGAGAAGAATAGAAACTATTTCATGGATTTTTGTCCCACGGTTCGTATAGGCCTTTTCCTAGTCTGTAGGAGTCAGGTAACTTGCCCAGCACGGCCAAAAGACAGGAGACACTTGCGCTGGATAGGCTGTAACAGTGTTCCGTTGGTTACTTGTCTCGGCCATGCGACAAGCCATATACACTACAATGTCATAGTAGTAGTGTCTATGGACAAGCAGGAGACGCACGCATTGTATGCCATGTTTACGGTCGTGAATGCAAATGATGTTGTAGGACTATTCATGGGAGGACCAGGGCTACAGTCTGGTGGACCAGCTTTACTCGGAACTCAGTAACCTGCTGGACGGAAAGTTCCGCCTCACCCAGGCACTCACATACAACACGTACGTACGTGCATACCTACATTCCAACCTACGTTATATGGCTATGCATGTTGCATCATTCATTTAGTGAAAAGCGCTACCGATTGCGTGCCGCTGTCTCCAGTTTGTTTTGGGATACAAACATATATCGCGTGACGCTTTTTAGCAGGGTTCGACCCTCACCCATGTGCCTAAGAAAATGTGACGCTTTCGTGACGCTTTGGCCGACTCCCCCCCACCCCTGGGGGCGTTACGTGATATATGCATGGGCCCTTACGCAAATAGCACATCTGCACTCCGTCTACTAATACCTTGCGTCACGTGTTTCTGTGTGTTGCATGTACAGGATGGGCAACCACGAGGGCGTGGATACGACTCCGTACCGTGCGGCCGTCTGGAACTACATCCAGTCGCTGTACGGCATTCGGCAGGACGACTACGACTACTCGGAGGTCAACCAGCTGCTGAGTCGCTCCATGAAGACCTTCGTTAAGACCCTCTGCTGCCACCCGGACGCCACCACCCAATCCATGCGCAACGGATTCATGCCGGATTTTCGTGTCTCAGAAAAGGTAACACACATTTTACAATACGGTAGGGTACTTTGGGGTAAACCCGGACACCTAGTATATCTCAGCAACCATACGACCGCCGATTGAGACAAGTATTCTACCAATCGATTCCTTGAAGTCTCCTCTTTCAAATGAGCTACCATGTTCATCATTTGCTGAAGCGGCAACTTCAGAAAAGGTTAGGTGCCCGGGTTTCCCCGTGTCCGAGTTTACCCCACGGTACCCTGTATCGGCTACAGTCCTTTCAGCGAGAGTTCTATGTGTCTGTGCCTTTGTCCGTGCTGCGAAAAATAAATACTCATTCACTGATTTCGTCTTCGCGGTTTATGTATTCCTAATACACAATTGCGGGGGAGCACGGGCCAATGCCCATAGAGACAACGCTCGCTGGATGAACTATTTACTAGTTGCGCTTAGCGAAAGTACGTGGTCGCGAGGTGGCTCCTCCATATTACATTTTTCCAGTGCAACTTCTCATCGGCAGAGGCAGAGGCCTCGTGGCTCTTCGAGGACGTCGTTCTCTGCCGATCATAAGTTGCACTGAAAAACTGATACGACGGGGTCACCTCGCGACCAAGTACATTCGCTAAACGCGGCAAAAGCGCACATGCCCATATGCGCCCATGAGAGCGTGGTGTTCCAGCTAGCTAATGGTGGTTGTTTCTCAGCTCAAGGTGCATGCATATAGGGTGTACCTCGTAATAAACCGTCCACCTTCCGTGCATGTAACTCTAGAATCACACCAGATTTTCATGCGGTTTTTTGTGCTTTGTAGCGAAGGCTTCAACTTAGATGTGTACAAAATTTTAGCTAGCTGCTCAAACGCTTTCTTTCTCCGGCGGTCAAAAACGAGGGTTTTTCAGTTGAAATTTTGTACACACCTGCGTTCACGCCTTGGCTACAAAATAAAAAAACCGCATGAAAATCTGAGATGTGGTTCCAGAGTTACATGCACGGAAAGGTGGACGGTTTATTTTGAGACACTCTGTACTATTGACCAGATTTGTATTCTTTTGCTAACTTGGAGAGAGCGTGGCCAAGGAGCGTGGCCAAGGCTAACTCATACAAGGAGCGTGGCCTGTCAGTCAGTTACCCCGGTCGGAATGACCAAGCTGACTGAAGCGATGACTGGTTTGCTTTTGCAGGTGCACGTTCTGTTGATGATTTTGGAGGCGAGACACCAGGCGGAACTGCTCTACTTTCTTCGCACCGTCTCGCGCTATATGACGCAGTCTCATGGACTTATCGACTAATACGTAGGTATCTGACAAGGATTCCACCCTGCTCTGCCCCTTATGCCGCCGCTTCCATTATTGATGGGTGCGCCTTCCTCTCTTGTGGTTCAATATTCGACGAAGAGTTTTAGTTTCAATTGAAATTTGGTGTCTGGTAGTTGGCCAGTAGAGTTCGCGATAAAACTCAAGTCGCATTCTGTAGTTTGCATGTATTCCTGCAGAATAGGAGTAAGTAGGTACGTGAAGCAAGAACAGAAACGCGACTTGAGTTCCATCTCGAACTTCTAGTGGCCAGACTATTTTATTTACAAGTTGCACTAAGCGCTAGTACTGGATCGCTAGGTGACCCCTCTGAATAACTGACTTTCAGTGCAATATTCGACGTCGTTTATTCTCTGCTCGCTTTCTTTTTCTTCTCAGCTGCCTAAACGACTTCGACCGCCCGCCGACACCGATCAAATGTTGCACTGTTTTTTACTGTTATTCAGAGGGGTTACCTCGCGACCCAGTACTAGCGCTTAAGCGCAACTCGTAAATAGTAGGTGCATTGTAGAAGCTAGCCATGGATTTAGAAATGCCGATTATTGTTGGTACACTTTGCGAAAATCCACCCAAAATGCAACAGAATGTTTCAACACGAAGTGCTGTGCTGATTGTACTCATTATTCTCCATTTTCTTCGTGTAGTTGAAAAGCGCGTAATTCTGGATCATTTTTGGGCACATCTTTGCAAAGTGTACCCATCGGTATTTCTGCTTTATTCTGAGAGGAGCGGCCGAGTTGCAGTTTTTCGAATGAATGAATTATTTGGGGATAGTACTAGTAGTAGCCTAGTTATTTTCACCTCACGTCGTTTGAGGGCTTGAGGCCCTGCGAGGAAATTAGATATCGGCAACATAGCGGCCCCTGCTTCCTCTTCTGTAGTGTTTATTGGCTGTTGGTGCTGTACCACGTAGGCCTACGTACTACAGTTTAGAGATAAGTAATTGTTTGAGAAGTAGCCTTTGATTACACAGATTGCGCGCGATTGATGGAGAAATGTCATGATAAAGCAGGTCAGAGCAGGTTATAAAATAAGTCTATCAGGTGGAAACTGTGCTCCATATTTGCATCCGATCAGTCATTAGAGAATGTGTACGTACGTAGATATAGGTAAGTAGGGATCGTATGTCATTCACATACTATGGTAGATAAAATAGATGCATTTCAATGCCAAAATTGCTTGCTTGTATTGTAGTGTTCCGGGTAGTATTTTATCGTCATCAACGCTGGCTGCCTTGGGGCAACGCGGAACGTTTTAATAAAGACTAAGTAATGCGAGGTACATTACGTACTATTTACCAAGCACTGTTGTTTGTACATTTTGCTTATTCGATCAAGCCAATGAGAGTGTACAGTACATTGTACCTAATACTTTCGGCGGTGCTGATAAGTTTTCCGTCTTTGTATGTTGTCGTGTTGCGTTTGTCTACTTGCTATTCTTGCTTAGTTTACTTTACTTGCCATTCAGCACTTTGTACGTACAATATTCTATTTTGTTTGACGTACAAATGTACAGTACATTTTGAACAAGCGAACTTCTGCCAGCTGTTGGATAGTGCGTGCGTATTATCATTTCTTTCCTGGTGAGTGGAAAAGTTACGGAAACGTTTTCCTTTCATTCCCCCTTTACTACGTGTCTGTCTGTGCTGCGACTGCGAGACAAGCTTGGTAAAACAGCAAGCACGCACCCATTATTCAGCCAACAGCTGGCAGCCTGCTTCATAAAGACTACTTGCATTCTGTGATGTGAATGTACGCAGAAACAGAATAGCAGACGATTTGGAAGAAAGCCATTTTACTGCAGCGCCTGACGAGTCAAGGGTTAGTATAGTATGCACACCGCCACAGACAGACACACGTTTTACGTACACGAGTTAGTAGGATCGGCGGGGTGGACGTTCCTTGCGCTTTTCACCTTCCACCAGTTTTGGCGAAGTCGACGACGGCGGCCCCGCAGTGCGGATTGTATCCGGGCGCCGGTAGCGCCTCCGCCTCTCGTCTCGCCCGCCCGCCCTTCTCCCAGTCATAGGGATCCCCGTCCCGAATGCCCTGATCCCGCATGATGTCCCTGAGCACGCGGTAGATGCGCTCGTAGTCGGGCGTGTCCCAGTAGGTCAGTTTATCCACGTAGGCGATGACGTCTCCGTAGAGCGCCGGCACCTCCTGGATCAGCTCTCCGGTAGATCTGGCGCGCACCTTGTAGCGGCCCACTTCGTCCTTGTCCTGGAGCGCGGCCCAGGGGACGCGGCCGCGCGTGAGCTCCAGCAGCATGTAGAACCAGGACTCGACGTCGTCGTCCCTGCCCAGCTCCTTGCTCTGGTGGCAGTTGATGGGCGCGTAGCGAATGGTGCCGCGGAAGCCGGCGGCGCTGCGCGGCGTGCGAATGCGACCCGACGAGCCGATGAACTTGCGCGCCATCCCGAAATCCAGAATGTACACGATGCGTTGCTCGCCGACCTCCTCACGACCGATGGCGAAGTTGCCGGGCTTGATGTCGCGGTGCAGATAGCAGATGCGGTGCATGTCCTCCAAGGCCTCCAGCGTCTGTATGCCCACCCGGATGGCCGTGCCCAGACTGAAGCGGGAGCCGGGACTCGCCTTCCGCAAATCCTGCAGCGACTGGCCCACCAACGTCATGATGACGTAGCTGAAGGCGGCGTTGCGGCCCCGGTCCATGATCTTGCACACGTGACGCCCGCCGAATTGCTTGTTCAGCTCTTGCAGCACCACAACCTACGTACGTGCATCCAACGGAGCTATTTAGCACTGCGAGTACGTAGCGAAGCGATACGTAACAGTCAGTGCGCATGTATGCCGGTGTTCAGTTATCAACACATACTGTACCTACATATGGAGTAAACCTACCTCCATTTTGAGAACCTGGACCTTCTCCTTGGCACTCTCCACTTTCATCGCGAACCTCTGCTTCACACTAAGATCCTCCACCATGAAAACGGCGCCGAATCCGCCCTCGCCCAGCTTCCGTATTATCGTGTAGCGATTCTTGATGTTGTCGCCGATCTTCAGTCCCATCGCCTCCTCCATCCTGCCTGCCTGTGTGTGTGTGTGACGAAAAAAAGCGAGAGGAAAACGGAGAGAAGAAAACAAAGAAAAGAGCAGCCGAACCGACCGTCCCCCAGCGAGAAAAAGAAGCAAACTGAAGGAGGCAGAGCGCGCGTTCACTGTTCTATTTTACGCGAGCCACGATATCGCTTTTTCTGCGCCCAAAATGCAACTGCGGAGCGGAAGCGGAAGGAAACGGAAAATGGGAAACGGAAGGATCTAAAAAACGCTAAAACTGAAGAAGGAGGGAAAAGATCTCTAAAAGGGCTGAAGCAAAACATGGAAACATGAACAGGTATTGGTCTTAGGAGAGAATATTATCCTGTGCTTTGCATACCGTATCGTATTTGTTTGCCTTTCTATTGATGTTTTTGAAGTTCTGGCGGTTATTGCGGTTCGGAGTTCGACAAGTATGTCGATCGTTCGGATGACACTACCATGGGGAAGTTCAAGCAGGGATACTACACGGCCAAACAGGCGATTTTCTCGAAACTGGGCAAGAAAGAAGACGACTTCCTCGTTGCATCCGACGCAGAATTGGATGCGAAATTAGCGGTACGGGCGGCACTGTCAGTATGTTTTTTAACTCCTCCCGATCTTCAAAGTTTCCGTTGACAACTGGTTGTGTAACCGTTGACAACCAACATATAGCAGTTGTGCAACCGTTGACAACGAGCGTATGAAAATTGCGTAACCATGGCAACGGTTGTCATCGGTTGCGCAACTGCTGTGTTGGTTGTCAACGGTTGCATAACTCCTCCATATGTCGGTTGTCAACCGTTGCACAACCAGTTGTCAACGGAGACTTTGAAGATCGGGAGGAGTTAATGATCATACTGTATTGTACAAAACTACCATGTATAGTCACCGACACGATCAAGAGCGTGCTTGACAATTTTGGCGCTCCGTAGTAATCTGGCATTGCTATACAAGAATAGCAACCGGCTTTGAAAAAGGGTCGAAAAGCCGGTTGCTATTCTTGTATGGAAATGCCAGATTTACTAAAATGCCACGGGAGCGCCAAAATTGTCAAGCACGCTCTTGATCGTGTCGGTGACTATAGTAGGCACCACATTTCGGAGCGTCTAATGCAGTGTTCACAATGAACTTTAGCAGACTTGTGCAGTGCGTTTTGCACTAGCTGGTACGCTAACGCTGATATCAGCGTTCACTACTGACGAACGTGACAAATATAAACCGTGAATTTGATGTTTCAATCACCCCTATATTTGGCTGATTAGCGTTACGCAATACGTTCATTGTGAACGCCTCATGAATGAGGAGTGTTTGTAGTGCACGTATGCGGTCTTTGTTGTTGCAGGTATTTTATTCTGTGAAAGATTCGTGTGAAAATATGCTGGCTTGCATCGAAAGATATCAAGATTTTATATGTGGTAAGGTGTTGTTTGGACGTATGGAACTGAGGGTAATTTGGGCCGCTAATAGAACGGAACTTTCTCTTGGGGAAGCCTTGATTTTGGAAACAAGCAAAGCGGTGGCCCGAATTGCGCCATGATCCAGCACTTACCCCGCCGCCTACTATACCTTCAGTATGAGCGGCTTATACAAACACTTGAACACTTGTACGTACTGAAAAAGTGGATTATTTCAGAATTATCACAAGAGGAGAATGCGCTTGGTCGATTTCTAAAGCAGCGTGGCAAAGCGGACAAAACGCAAGCTGGAAAGCTGATGTCTGCCGTGGGGAGAGCGCAGAGTTTCACAGCCCAGCAAAGGTTTAACACATACTCCGATCTGGCGTCATTGTTGGCAACAACTTTCTGTATTTGCTGTCGGTTTTGTTGTCCGTTTTCTTGTTTGTTGTCCGTTTTGTTGTCCGTTTTTATAGGGGTGTTGACGAACGACAACAAAACCGACAAACCCATATAAAACGGACAACAAAACTGACAACAAACAACAAAACCGACAACAAAACTGACAACAAACGAACGAGTTGTTGCCAACAATGACGCCAGGTCGGGGTATGTGTTAATGGCTAATTCACATTGGAAGGAAATGCGCTGGCGTACGCCGGGCGTATCCATGGCTGTGTTTGTCTTTGTGAATGTCGATCCATGGACACGTCCAGCGTACGCCCAGCGCATACCTCCGATGTGAATGGAATTAGTAGTTTTCTTCTTTTCGAGCGATTTCCTGCCAAGTTTATTCTCAACCTTTAGGTGGGGGTAAACCTGGTATTCTTGCTGTAAATGACCAAGCACAGCTGAGTGCAGTACCGTATTTACCTATGCATAGCCCCATGGGGCTATGCAAAAATTGAGAGGTCCTATATGGGGCTATGCATAGGGGGGGCTATGCATAGGGGGGGATATGCATAGGGCATTTTTTATGTTTTTGAGCGGTGCGCAGAGGCATATTTTTTAGGTCAAAAGCACGTGTTTTAGGGCATAATTGAGGTCAAAACAGGGTTATTCTAGCACAATACACCCCCAAGCAGGCTTATAGGCACCTTAGCTTGGTGTGGGAGTGGCTATGGGTCAGCTTATGTAGGTAGGTTCAGGTACTGTACAGTACATGGGGCTATGCATAGGGGGGCTATGCATAGGGCATTTTTTATGTTTTGCCAATATGGGGCTATGCATAGGGGGGGGGCTATGCATAGGGGGGGGGGCTATGCACAGGTAAATACGGTAGTAGTATTCAGAGCACTACCCGACATTCAATGGATTGATTTCAGTAGCGCGAGGCTTTGGTAGAAAAAGCTCAAGAGTCTCCCTTTTCTTTCTGTCCGGTTTTTTCCCACAGTGCGTCTCCTGCTCCATTCATGAAGGAAGTACGGGGGTGGATTGACGGTGGCTTGCCTACATGCCTGCAGTCGTCTAGACAGGCGCTAGACTAGGCAGGCTCGGTAACCGTCAACCGTTTCCTGCATGAATGGGCTGCCACATTCCTTTTTATGCTCTCGCTGTGTGTGAGTGTAGGTTGGCGCTACGCGTTCCGCTAGTTCGCCTGTACCAGGAGCTGGAGGTGTTCACTGAGCGGGCGGTGGGGGACTGTCTAATGACGGTGCAGGGCGCGGAACGGGCGCGTCTGGAGTACAGGGGCAGTCTGCTGTGGATGAAGAAGGTGTCGGAGGAGCTGGACCCGGACACCTACCGCCAGCTGGAGCGCTTTCGCAAGGTCCAGGCGCAGGTGCGACGGAAGAAGGGCCGTTTCGACAAGTGGAAGCTGGACTGTCTCCAGAAGGTGGACCTGCTCGCCGCCAGCAGATGCAACCTCTTCTCCCAGGTAAGGCGCGCCTGCAGACACTAGTGCGCTACACACGTGGTGAGTAAGCTCACGGAGAATTCCCCGTAAGTATGTGATGAACATAGGGAGGCCGGTGAATTCCCCGGGAGTTTGAAACTCACCAGGTGTGTACGTGAGAAAAATTTCGCGCTTAGAAGTGAGAATGCTCTACATGAAAAATGAAACTCGAAGTTCAAACTCACCATGAAGTCACCGTAAGTTACTCACCACGTGTGTAGCGCGCTACTGTAAGTAAAGGAGTCGTGGTTCGGCTCCCACGCGCCGAGAATGGACAACTGCGAGAGATGGATGTACTACCGTATTTACCCATGCATAGCCCCATGCAAAAATTGAGAGGTCCTATATGGGGCTATGCATAGGGGGGGGGGGCTATGCATGGGACATTTTTTATGTTTTTAAGGTCTCACGCTATAGTTTCGGAGCCAACTTTGAGGCTTCGTCGTAGCCGTTGTACGCAAGATAAAAGTGATCCGTCATAATGTGAATAAAGTATCATTCTTCCTCTACACGTACACCAAACGGCAGCGCCAAAGCTCTTGTATTCGGCGCAGTACGACACGCCGAAGAACACCATAAAAACCATGCGATTTGGGTGTTCCGAAGGAACCACTGGGTATTTTTTAACATGCGGCACACCATTCAACGCGTCTTGACGAGAGGAATCGATCGGTACCTGCGGCGCCTCTCTACGTTGCCTCTACGCAAAGTTATCCAAGAAAAACGTGTTTGAAAAAGTTATCGTTTCAATCAAGAATAGCGCCACGAAGAGGCCGTTTCAAGAGGCGCTCTATGGCGCGTCAAAGAGATCGTGTAACAAGCTTTCGATCGATATCTTGATCTCCTCTCAACTCGCTTTCGTTGGCTCAGGAGAGCCTGGACCGAATTTATCAAGAAGTCCATGCATAGACAGTTGTCCCTGAGTAGTACGAAGACGAGCGCAGAGAGCGCGACTGGAGCGGAAACAGCGAACGGAAAACAAGCAGACGGATGATCGTATGGTGTCAGGAAGTGAAAACAGCTGGAATTAGATATCACCAGATACTTCAGTAGTAGTACAGGAGTCCACGGCTCAGAGATCTATAGTGTGAGACCTTAAGAGGTGCACAGAGGCATATTTTTTTAAGCAAAAGCACGTGTTTTAGGGCATAATTGAGGTCAAAACAGGGTTATTCTCGTACAATACACCCCCAAGCAGACTTATAGGCATATTAGCTTGGTGTGGGAGTGGCTATGGGTAGCTTATGACCAGCTTATGTAGGTAGGTTCAGGTACTGTACAGTACATATGGGGCTATGCATAGGGGGGGCTATGCATGGGGCATTTTTTATGTTTTGCCAATATGGGGCTATGCATAGGGGGGGCTATGCATAGGGGGGGGGGGCTATGCATGGGTAAATACGGTATGCACGAGCACGGTGTAATTTATCATATGCTTTCAGCTGATGGCTAATTATCAGAATTGTCTTCTTCACTTTTGGGATCGCACTTCCAGCGCTCACGGCACAGTCGCCGAAAACTTCAAGGGATATCAGCATTACGAGTTCTCCATCTTGAAGGTAAGGACGCCACCACAGTGCAATGCATTTGCCGCACTTGATACAGTGTTCACTTGTCGCATTGGTTTTGCGTTCACTGCGTTTTGCGCAGTGTGTAGTGCAGTATGACTTGCCCCAACTCACGTGCAGTATACCCAGTGGAATCTATATTTTCTATAGGATCTTGCCGAACCGTCCAAGCGACTGGCTGGTTTGACAGCGAGAAAGGAAGAAACGAAGGAAAAGGAGGGCGAACAAGCGGCTGATGACGCGTAAGTTGAAAAATACAGGGTGTCTCATAATAAATCGTCCACCTTCCCGTGCATGTAACTCTGGAACCACACCACAGATTTTAATGGGTTTTTTTGTATTTTGTAGCCAAGGCTTCAACTGAGATGTGTACAAAATTTTAGCTTCCTAGGCCCAGTGGAAGCTGCTCAAGCACCTTTTTCCTCCAGCGGTCAAAAACAAGGTTTTTCAAACTGGTAGTGCCGAATTGGGGGTAATTCTGTGCGTGATTCATAATAAAATTAGCCTCGTAATGAAGAAAGATGTCCCAAAATGCTAGGAAATGTGTATCTCACGCATTATCCCCAGTGCCAGCATATAGCAAACGCATGAAACAGGGTATCTTGAAAAACTAAAACCGATATTTTCTCCATAGTAAAGGAAAACGTCGATTTTGAGCTTCGAGATTCAAACCGTCGTAGTCTCCGAAGTATGTGGACTACATGGTTGAAATTTTGTGCACTTACTTGTTAAAGCCTTGGCTACAAAATACAAAAAACCGCATGAAAATCTAAGATGTGGTCCCAGAGTTACTCCAGAGTTACATGCACGGAAAGGTGGACGGTTTATTATGAGACGCTCTGTAGAACTAGTGGTCAAACTTTATTTCGACAAGGGGCAAGATGGGGCAAGATTCATGGTTTGCCAATTGGGTAATACATTTTTGGGGAGGTCCAAGAATACGGTACGGTCCAATCAATGTGGTGCAGGTGCAGTTGCAGGTCCAGGAATACAGTACGTATACCCAGCCCCATCGTTGTAGTGGAGTACGCACGCTTCCGTGCGATTGGAGAAAAGTACCCCACCGGTTTATTGCTAACTGCGCAAAAATGTTTCTACTGTAGGCTGCTTATGCTGGAAGAGGAGGAGGAATCTGAGGGGGCGACGTCAGCTGCGAAGGTTCCGCATTCGGACAGTCTGGAAGCGCTACTCTTCAAAGACAGTCCGGAGAAGGAGCAGCGAGATATTCTCGATCTCTCCGCCGCCACAACAGAACAAGCGCCACTACAACAACAGTCCAGCATACCTAAATTGCCAGCGCCACCACAACACGCGGCTCAAACTCATTCCGCTGCGAGCAACGACAGCAAAAGTAATGCATCCAGGCTTTTCCCATCATGACGCTCAGGCACAATATGTGTTCCGTTAAACCTGGTCCCAAAGCGAACCGCAGCGCGCGTACCGTATAATATGTTACGTCTTCGTGAGTATGGATGAAATACGTTGGTTGTCCGAAGGCTGCTAAAACCTTATCTCAGCATTCATTCGTTTGTTTCGTTGCAGTTGAGGATATACTGAGCCAGATATCTCTGTCAACGGCTGGCGGTGCGTCGCGTTCCAACTTAGCGGAAGAGTGGCAAAAGAAATTTGGCACAGGTATTTATGTTTATCAACTCAACTATGCCACTAGCGCCTGTGTTCGACTCAACACAGAAGTTGCCTGCGCAACTTCGGACGATCCCGTGCAAATTTCCATTGGATATGCCTTCACCATGCTGGGTGCTCGCAAGCCGGCCCCTCTGTTTCTTGTTCTTCAGTGCATTTCTGCTCGGTGACCCCGCCAGCACCGATCAAAAAACGTACTGAAAATAGAGAGGGATCAGCTCGCGGCCACCACCCAAATCTATTCTAATTGAAATTCTATGCGCAAAGTGTTGAATGAATATGTTTGCTTGTAGTTGTTCACGAGTTTTCGCTTGCTTTTACAGTTGCGGGCCCACTCGGCGCTGCCTCTTCCGCGCCTCCTCCTGCTGCCGAAAGCCCGCTGAGAGAGGCTAGGAACGTGCTGCACGGCATGCTGCCTTCAGAGCTGCTGGATATGGACGCCGCCGCCGCCCCTTTCCCACCCCAACTGCCCTCCAGTATTGGTGGAGGTGGTGGTGGTACACAAGCGCAGCAGCAGCAGCTACCCAAGAAAACAGCGAAGGGGGCGCCAGCTAGCCAACAGGTACAACACTGTATTAGTACATGAGCTGGTGTGTTGCATACGTACGGGATAAACAATAGAGATGGGCCGAGACTCTCGGTCTCGGAAATCTCGGTCATTTTTGCCCCGGGGCGCCTCAGCGCCATCGGGGCATATAATCAGATGACTTCGGGCCGACGTGCGAGTATAGGAGGCGGCGAAATGTAATGGTGGAGGTAATCGATAATTACGTACGTGTTGTTTCAGCAAGTTGGCGCTGTCCCGCGTTTGAAGTGCTGCGTGCGTTGAGCGAGGGGAGCAGTGGAGGGCGGGAGTTGATATGAAGAGTGTTGATTGGTTGGGCGAAAAGAACGCGCGTGTTGGTGATTGGCTGAAATTCTCGTGATCGATCGTAGCGCTGCCCTGGCGGAAATTATGAGAAACATAATTTTTGTAATTATTTCAGTACATAAGAGTGAGCGACGGGAGGATGACGTAAAATGACGTCATGTGAGTTGGGAAACGAACTGGCTGCGTCTATATTACGCAGTGGTTAGTTGAATAGTTAGTTGGCCAGTGAACTGGCTGCGTCTATATTACGCCATGGGTAGTTGAATAGTGAGTTGGGTACTGAACTGGCTGCGTCTATATTACGCAGAGATTAGTTGAATGAATAGTAAGTTGGGCAGTGAACTGGCTGCGTCTATTTTACACCATGGGTAGTAAGGTAGTGAGTGACCTAGCTACGTCTATATTTTATGCAGTGGGTATTTGAGTAATGAGCTGGATAGTACGGTTGGTGGTGTGATTGGAATGAGGAGGAGGTGCTGCTATTGGTTGGTTGTCAAATATCGGTGGTTTATTCATATCTTTTTTAGAATTTGAATGAAACCTGATTGGTTGGCTGTCAGATATCAGTGATTTGTTAGTGGAGTTTGCTGAACATTTAGCAGAATGGGGATAATTTGAAAGCAAGAAAATGAAAGGTGGTGCTTTTCTAAAGTAATACCAATGAAAGCATAAAGTTTAGAAAGTCTGCTTGCTGGTGTGGTGGGAAATGAGAAGGGGTGCAGCTGATTGGTTGGGTGTCAGATATAGGTGGTTTTTGAAATTTTTGTCAATATGTCAACCAATATCACTGCTTCTCCTCTTTAGTACTACTTCTGCCACCCCCTCAATATACCCTCAGGCCTTTTAGCAGGAGCACTACTCCCGGGGCTTCTCTTTCGATTGAAAGCATCATTATCAACGGAGATTCAATAATACCAATCAATAATAATAATGTCAAATTTTAGGAACATAATAAACTATCACAATATCACTGCTTCTCCTCTTTAGTACTACTTCTGCCACCCCCTCAATATACCCTCAGGCCTTTTAGCAGGAGCACTACTCCCGGGGCTTCTCTTTCGATTGAAAGCATCATTATCAATGGAGATTCAATAATACCAATCAATAATAATAATGTCAAATTTTAGGAACATAATAAACTATCACAATATCACTGCTTCTCCTCTTTAGTACTACTTCTGCCACCCCCTCAATATACCCTCAGGCCTTTTAGCAAAGGCTTGTTGGCGATCTCGGTCTCGGTCTCGACTTTAGAATTTTCAAATTCTCGGTCTCGCAACTTTTAGGGCCTATTTTAGGCGAGACCGAGACTAGATTGAAATTTCACAAGCAATTTCATGCATTTTCGCTGAGATTTCAGCTGCCTATCATGAAAAAATTCTCCTGCGGAGCGATTTTACCTATGTAATGTAGAAAATAGAAGTCAACCACCTATTCAGCACTGTTTTTGCCATTATTATTTTCATCAAAAACGACCATCGGAAAAAAATGAAAACAAAATGCCATAAGTATTTATACCAATACTTAGTCTCGGTCTCGATCTCGGCAAAATTCCCTAATCTCGGTCTCGGAAAAAATGCTAAGTCTCGGTCTCGGTCTCGTTTTCAGCAACAATCCAGTCTCGGCCCATCTCTAATAAACAACCTATACTTGTACTTCGCGGGTTCAATGGTCGCTTGTATGCCTGCCTACCGTACGATCTTTTAGGCTGGTGGAGAAAAGGCTTCCAAGTCAGCTTGGTTCAGCTTATTCGCAGATTTGGATCCGCTTTCGAACCCGGACGCTATCGGAAAGCCGGAAGGAGACGAAAACAACCCTTGTTAGTATCACTGTCTACTGCTACATGTGTGTACGTAACGTACAGAAGTGCACAAACACATACGTTATGTCCTTGCTATTAACGCCAAATAATGTGGTATGTATTCACTATTCAGTGCAATTGGTCAAGCGTTGTGTCTCTTGGATTTTTGTGGGATTTCGCTTTCTCATTTTTTGAAGCTTTAAACATTCCTCTTTTATCACTCCAATATTGCTTCACGTTGTGTGATATTGATGTGGCAATGCTTTTTCTGAGGGTAATTTCTTGTTCTGGTCATGCTTCATTCCTTCTCTGGTCGTATTCCTTGGCTCTTCATTGCGATTATTGATGGCGAATTCTAAAACTTCTATTGTACTCAGTCATGGATGTCGTTTGTGAGTAAAATCGGGGCATGAAGAAGCAGCGAATCGGATAAAACACCTGAAATTGTACAGAACAGAGTACAGTATGGCATCTGCACCTTTTGTATAGTATGAGTATGACGTAAGTATGTATCATTCATGAAAAATTGTTCCTATCAAGAATCTACTGGGACGTCATTATCCACCATATGCAGTAAGGGAATTGGGTTGGTCGATGCTATGCTGACCCCGCGGCATTTAGTGAAAGTTTGGGTCGGTGTCTGCGCGGTCGTCGACCTTGTTCAATCATCTGGGAGCTAAACAGGAGCGAGTGAAAGGAGGAATTGACAACAAAATGACGTCGACGACCGCGCAGACACCGATCCAAACTTTCACTAAATGCCGCGGGGTCAGCATCGACCAACCCAATTCCCTTACTGCATATGGTGGATACGGACGTATAAGAACGTATCCGCAAATAACGCATTCTTGCTTTCGTGACGTGCAATAAAGTTTACCGTCGTCAGTAAATGCAATCCAGCGTTTGAGCAGGTCCAAATTTCTTTCCTGACTAGAATAAGGAAGGCGTCGAATGAACATTACCTGTACGTACAAAATTCCAAGTATTGTCACGTCACCTCCATAAAATATGGCATGCTGTAGTCTGGTCACTTCTCAGTCGTATTGCGTAAAAGAAAATACGGATATCTGTCCATGCTCCACGTACTCCTATTTGCAATAGTGCAAATGCGAACTGCACCTTTTATAGTTCCATAGCGAACTGTGGCCAGACTATTGTACCTGGATGGATCATCTGTTAGATGGTCGAAATTTTTTATCTGTCCTGTAGGTATAAGTCCTGTAGGTTTATACAGTACCTCCGATAAATTAGACCACTCCACACGAGAGAGATCTTCTTGGCGTAGTTTCTGATCCATGTGTCGAATCAGCATTGCTCTCTGCTTCAGTGTACCGATACTGGACAAGGGAAAGACACCATGAACACGGCATAAATGGTACTGAAAGTACAGCTAGCAGTAAACAAACGCAACGAAGCTAGCAGCCGAAAAACGATCGATCGATAAAGAACAGAGCCTGGGTACGTATTCAATTCTTATTTACCCTATGAAGCAGTGACAACGAAGTCAGATCCATATGCCTGTGAAACTGCTGATTCAAGGAAGGCAACGTCGAAAATTCGAAGCTTTTGGTTACCTGCAAAGTTCAGCACATATTATGTATACAAGAATGTTTATTATATGTGTAGCTGTATTCACACAGTACATACTGTACATGCATACGGTACGCACGTAGGTACATACATAACACACGTCATGCGTACCGCATTCGACTCTATCACTCCCCGTTGCGCAATTTCTTTTCTAATGGGCGAATAGTGCTGTCGCCTCAGCCTATCCAAAATCTGGCGTCGAAACAGCACTTTTTGCTCCGCTGTCCAGAAATGCCGTGTGAGCAAAACGCGAGGTAGAAGCACCCTGCAAATTATATAGCAACAAACATCACTACTATTATGGTAGCGTAGCCTTGAACGAAAAGCGATGGTAACGCACTGTGAATATTTGGGATTACACATATGTACTCGCATGGCAGAGGGCAGAAAATGGTACCGCTCCACATGACAGCATAGTAATTGACCTCACTATGTTGGATGCATTACATCGAATAGTGGAGAACGGTACCTACCTACTATGGCACTGCCGTCTACCTTTACACATGTAGTTTCACGGGTGAATTTGCATACACAATAATTGCACAATCTCTCACATAGCAAGAGCCAGTAAGACAATGGTCATGGGTAAAGCAACGAGTACGACGATGGCGCACATTTTCACCAGATCTGACGGAGTCTAGGCAAGTAAAAGCTTCCATTCAGGCTTACGTACGTACATGCCGACTATCAGAAGCTCGCCCAGTATTGGAATTTCAGTGAGCAGTAGTAGACAGAGGAGTTTCGCTAACTCAGCTCGACACTGCAAAATATAGAACATAGGCTACATTGCGCACGTACGCACATGAAACAACAACACTGGGCTGAGCAATCACATACGTGTACGCACTAGCGCGCTACACACGTGGTGAGTAAACTAAACTGACGGTGAGTCTGAACTTTGAGTTTTATTTTTCGTGTAGAGCATCCTCACTTGCTCCCACGCACAAAATTGTTCACACGTGGTGAGTTTCAAACTCACGGCGAATTCACCGGCATCCCTATGCTTCAACACATTACGGGGAATTCACCGTAAGTTTACTCACCTCGTGTGTAGCGCACTACTGCGTACAATATTCGTAAACATAGCACACGTACAGCACTATGGTCGGTCCATACGTTCATACCTGTACATACACCTCCAGTTCACGCCTGGAAAACGATGCCATCTGTCTTCCTGCGCTCATCTCACGTTTCATGCGGAAATAAACCTTGATATCATGCCAACTGCCGGTGCCACCGTCTACCACCATCCTATGAACTTTGTAAATGCGAGGAAAATGTGTTTGCAGCTGTCTCTCGTATTCTTCGTACAGTTTCTTCACAGAGGAGGAGAGGGGTCGATGAGGGCTTTCGATGATCACGCGGTTTCTGCGACTGGCACAACATGCAAACAACGTTGACGGCGGAGGCCTATTTCTCAGCAACGCTGCTGAACCGGCGATCGTGCAACATCCAGAGCCGCGAATGCATGTGAGCAAGACAGCCATGATGTTGATTTGATGCTCGTTTCGTTGCCGTCCAAACTCCAAGGTCCAAGTACGTACTTCGGTATACCTCGCTGTACGTACGTACACACGTAAGTACAAACAGTGAGGTATGTACCACGTACCCCTAGAGCGCGCGCTGCGCGCGCCCGCTGCCTGCTCCCTTCCACCCGTACATAACACAGACATTTATTGATTTTTCAGGTCTAGGTAAAGTTGCTACATACGTACTGTATGCGCCATAGGACGAAATTTGGAAAAGTTTAGTTTTCTCCAGAAATAAGTCACGTAGAAAGAAACGGTTTTTTGCATGATAATTCTAAGACATTTGCGCATATTCTCAGCAGTAGCTGATAAGTAATTTCTTGTAATATTCAATATGTTTCAGGCTGATAATGTCACATTATTTCACACTGGACAAATAGGTGGCTATAATGCAACGATTATGCATCAAAACATGCCAAATCAAGTCAAACTCAAATCATCCATATACCCCAGCTTTCTTCGATCTTTTCAGTGGTGGGGTCCGCGTTAACACATTCCCAAGTGGTATGGCCAAAAATGGCCATTTTTCAGCTTTTGGCCAAAAGTAGGGTATTTTTCCAGCCTCAGTGCAATATACACAGAGCCAGCCAAATGATATCCTTTTAAATTCAACCACCAAGCGTCCATAGGCCCCAGTGGTGGTGTTAACTCCTTCTTCACCAAACTGGCAACCTGAGAAATTGATGAAAAACTCTGTTTTTACTTACATTTCTACTCAAGAATGCTACCCTAGTGCAGTCAAACAGAGAATATCAGGGTACCTTACCCTAGTTTTATGTGTAGCTTCGAAAATGCACTTAGTTTTAAAATTCTTTTACTATAATGCCTAAGCAGCCTCATTTTATGACATTTTTGTGATTAGTCGAGTAAAAACATTGGGTATATTAGCTTCAAAAGTGGAATCATTTAAAAATAAAGGTCATTTTTGAAATCTTTGCATAAAACTAGGGTAAGGTGCCCTAATATTCTCTGTTTGACTGCACTAGGGTAGCATTCTTGAGTAGAAATGTAAGTAAAAACAGAGTTTTTCATCAATTTCTCAGGTTGCCAGTTTGGTGAAGAAGGAGTTAACACCACCACTGGGGCCTATGGACGCTTGGTGGTTGAATTTAAAAGGATATCATTTGGCTGGCTCTGTGTATATTGCACTGAGGCTGGAAAAATACCCTACTTTTGGCCAAAAGCTGAAAAATGGCCATTTTTGGCCATACCACTTGGGAATGTGTTAACGCGGACCCCACCACTGAAAAGATCGAAGAAAGCTGGGGTATATGGATGATTTGAGTTTGACTTGATTTGGCATGTTTTGATGCATAATCGTTGCATTATAGCCACCTATTTGTCCAGTGTGAAATAATGTGACATTATCAGCCTGAAACATATTGAATATTACAAGAAATTACTTATCAGCTACTGCTGAGAATATGCGCAAATGTCTTAGAATTATCATGCAAAAAACCGTTTCTTTCTACGTGACTTATTTCTGGAGAAAACTAAACTTTTCCAAATTTCGTCCTATGGCGCATACAGTACGTATGTAGCAACTTTACCTAGACCTGAAAAATCAATAAATGTCTGTGTTATGTACGGGTGGAAGGGAGCAGGCAGCGGGCGCGCGCAGCGCGCGCTCTAGGGGTACGTGTATGTACGTACAAAACAGTGCACGCTCTTGCCACGGACGCCAGAACCGAGCAACATTCTAAACCACGCGTGGACAATAACAAACGCTTTCGCGCAAGCAGCTGAGAGCTCTACAAACTCTGCCACTAACTAACCAACCAGATTGTCATTTGCACTCACATCTTTCAATCCCTTTGCTTTATCAATTAAAACAAAACAAAAAATTGGCAAAATTATCAGCCCTAATTATCCTACTCTTTGCTGTTATTTTTTTATTCAATTCGACTGTTTCCCCTCTGCGCCGAAGTCGCTCACTGCTCATTTTCTTCGGCTATCATAGCCACTGACGGCTGACCATTGCAGACCAGTGGCTGGCCACCGGTTGAGTAGAGGTCTTGCAGTTCCAGTTGCGAAGCCGATAACTGCGTCGCCGTGCTCGTATGTCGCGTTCTGCTGCCGATGGTTGCGCTCTGCCGGTGGCCTCGGCAGCAGCTGATCGCCTTTCGCACGATCAGGCGAAACTCCTTAATGCGAAAATAGCAGAGCGGTTGAAAGATGGAATGTAGGCCTACCAGAGTTCGCATGATCTGACGCAGTAGGAGGGAGGAGTGGGCGAAGGCGTGCGGCCCGTTTCGAAAATGCAGCTGCAATAGCTGAACAGTCGAGTAACTGAGCAGGTACAGGACGTAAAGCCGTATTCACACTGGACATCGATCAACCGCTGATTTGGCGCCTTGATCAGCCGAATATCAGAAGTGAGATAATGAGATATGCCACGATAATGGCTCATTCATGTTTCATTTTTGTAGCTAGATACCATAGCAAATAATTTGTGATGAAAGCTGCATCATTTCTTGTGTCTGTGTTTTCATTACTTGCTATAGATTATCCAAATGCGTATCCTTTCGTGTTTATGTCATAAGTTTGACACTTACAACAGCAGACATGGTATCCAAGCAAAAACCACACTGGATGCAGATTACATAAAGTTGGTCAAGAATAAGCTAGGTAAAAATGTGCCGAAAAATGAGAATGTCATTAAACTTCCGAATCCATAGAAGATACAAAACTCACTGGCAGTATACTAAAATAACGACGCTAAAATCCATCCAACATTTTCTAACACAGTCCGTCTTTCGCATCCAGGAAATGAGAGATTCCACTGCATCCGAACCCATTATACCTTCTACTTAAAATCGGTTGGAAACCAAATCTGGGTTGATCGCGGCGCGATATGTTTTTTATGGACCGCCGACCTGGGCGGAATTTCGAATGACAATTGGCTCCTGCATGTTAGGCTTGCTTTAGTACAGTATGAATCTTGGCATTATTAGCGTATTTAAAACATCATTCTCACCTGTTCAATCAAAAATTTTGTGATTAAATACGGCGGTCGGAGTACCAATGTGAATACGGCCAGTAAACGAAAATGACGAATCCGATGACTAGAACGAACTTGGAACGACGCAGGAGTCGTCGCGCAGCGCGATCCTTGTAAATGCGCTCCTCCTGTGGCGATTGCTCGCCTCCGCAGGAGATGGGCGACTGTAGGAGGGCGCTGACGGCAGAAGAGCGCCGGCGCTCCGCGGTGCCACTCGCCGGAGTCGCGCAGGTTGCTCGCGTGATGCCCGCGAACGCGTGCTGCTGCGCGTCCTGCTTCTGGATGCGCGAGATGATGCGAAAGGAGATGGCGTAGCAGCTCACCACCACCACTACGCAACCTGAAAAAGAATACGTACCGTACTGGGCGACCGAGGGGGCCTACTACGTACCCTAGTACGTATATGACTAAAGATGGAACGATAATCGTATCGAAAAACTCGATATACAGTATCGCTATCGCATCGATATCGAATATTCGGTTTTGAGTCCATGTATGTAGGTATATACGTGGCTCTTTGCAAACTAATTGCTTGCTTTAGCTTACCCAAGCAAAAGCCGATGAATGACAGCGTGTAGATGCGGTCGAAGTGCAGCGAATCCGCCTGCGCCATCGGTTTAATGACGCAAGTTACATTGTCGCGCAATCGATAGACGTGCTCGAGTGTTACATCTGTTTCGTTGCAAGGTACGGTTCGGATCCACGGGGCTTTCTGGCGCGCCATAGTCGCAGTATGAGTGCCTGCGTAGCTCAAGAGCCAGCTGATTACCACCAGTGCAACCGTGCGTGCTTTGGTCACCAAGAGATGATAGCGCAAGGGGAACATGATGAACAGGAACTCATTCGCCGTTATCAAAAGCAAATTGAGTACGGTAGCGAAATTGCAGAACTTCAGGACGAAGAGACTGAGCTTGTCGATGTGGAAGAGGGTGGGGTGTTGCACGAATAGTTTGACGGCGGAGAGAATTAGGCAAGCGCTTTTCACGCTGTCGATGGTGGCAAAATTGGTGATAAGAAGGTAGAAGGGCGGATTTTTGAAGGTGAATCGGCGACGACGAAGCCAATCGGCCAGAAGTATGAGAAGAATCAGCCCGTTTAGAAGAAGCGCCATCGAGCCTAAGCACAATAGAATGACGGCGAAAACTTGCATCAGAGTTCCGGCCTGCCCAAATTCGAAGTCGTCGTCGTTGCTGCTGTTATTTCCTTTCTGAATTGCCTCCACGAATCGACCCCATTCTTGTTCCAAGTTAGACATGCTGTACCCACGTGATGCTGAAATATCCGACTTGTTGCCAGACTTGTTACAACACTCGGTAGACATACAGTACAGTACGTACACATACAGGGTGTCTCACGTAGACCTCCCTAAAGATCGAGCCTTATAACTTCCGTACTACAGTAGATATCAAGCTGAAATTTTGTCCCCAGAAACCCAAGAATATACCATACTTTGTAGCAAAATTTGAGCCGGATAGTCCCACAGCGAACGCAATTACAGGCGTAGAAATTTTGGACCCTGTTTTTATCATTTTCCGCACTGAGCATGGTTTTGAGATTATAATCTTCTGCTCAGCATGGTCAAGAAGCTTATCCAACATAGCAATATGGTGGAACAACAATGGCTGAACATTATCACAGTCCAGAACACAAAGTATGCAAAACTACAGGCGATTTACCGCCCATGACAGCGTTCAAGAAGTTGTCGAGGTCAATACTGGCACCACCGATTTCAAAATGTTGAAAAACGTGGTCGCAACTTTGCAAGCTCGTAATTTCACCCCTAGTTAACCTATCTGGGTTCGCGGTCACTTCGTTGCGGTTTTTTTCGTTGCGGACATTTCGTTGCGGACCTTTCGTTGCCGCGGTCACTTCGTTGCGAGAACTTTCGTTGCGGTCACTTCGTTGCGGTTTTTTTCGTTGCGGACATTTCGTTGCGGCCGTCCTCTGGTCACTTCGTTGCGAGAACTTTCGTTGCGGGTATTTTCGTTGCGGGTCATTTCGTTGCCGGTCTAGATTTGGTCATTTGGTAGTGAGTACTTTCGTTGCCGTTCATTTCGTTGCGAGATTTACCTAAGCCTAAGCCTAAGCCTAGCCTGCAACGAAGTGAATGGCAACGGAAGTACTCACTACCAACTGACCAAATCAAGACCGGCAACGAAATGGCCGGCAACGAAATGACCGGCAACGAAAGTTCTCGCAACGAAATGACCAGAGGATGGCCGCAACGAAATGTCCGCAACGAAAAAAACCGCAACGAAGTGACCGCAACGAAAGTTCTCGCAACGAAGTGATCACCGCCGCAACGAAATGACCGCAACGAAGTGACCGGCTACCAAGTGACCGTATCCCACCTATCTGGCTCAAATTTTGCCACAAAGTATGGTATATTCTTGGGTTTTTGGGGACAAAATTTCAGCTTGATATCTACTGTAGTACGGAAGTTATAATGCTGAGTCGTTAGGGAGGTCTACGTGAGACACCCTGTATATACATATACTGTACTTACAGAAGCCGGACGTGCGAAAACGCTAAAAGAACTAACGAGGAAATGTAAACAAGCTAATAAAAAATGAAGTTGGAACTGCTAATGAAGTATGGTCCAGATTACGACCTCGGGCCCAGTTACAATCACAAAAGAAGGGGATTTGTGGGGATTTGGCGGAATTCAATAGAATCTTCAATTTTCGTAAAATGCCATAAATGGATGACGATGCAGTACATACTGTATGTACATATGCCTTACACTACATACGCTATACAGCAATAAAACCCAGAGGTAACTAGAGTGGAACCCGAACCTTGTGATTAGTCACATCACCTGTTTTGAAGTACTGTATTAGGATAAATGACAAAGTTGGTTTGATCAGGGAAATAGGTACAGTAGGCACTAGGCAATCAATAAACCAGAGGCGTAAAATGTCAGATTTCCTCTGATTGCCCGAGGCTCTGTGCTGTGGCATATTCGCCTATATCTTCCTGCGCAGTAGTTTGTCAGCTAAATATTTGAGCAGCACTTTCGTCGTAGTGTACCTGTCCCCCTGACAAATGGTGCGAAAGGAACGTCAACGTAACGTACGAAGGGCCTGCCAGTGTATTATCCATCGTCCAGAAAAAAAACAGCAATTTTTACAATGATCAATGGCGCAGGTGGCGCTGACTATGACAGCTTTCGTAGCACCAGACTGGAAAAATTTTGAAAAAGCGCGACACAAACAAGAAACAAACGGCACTCATCGAATGATTGTGACTTGTCTTGCTTGCTCCCAGTTTTCCGGTTTGACGTCGACGGTGACAACTCCTAATGACTCGAGGATAAACTACGCGTACGATACATACAGTTACAGTACATGACATGACATAAACGTACGTAAGGTCCAAAGCCCTAAAGAACCAATAAAGCCCAAAGAACCGATAAATGTCAACAGTAAACCGTCCCAAGCTATAAAGGTGTGCCACAGTCACGGTCTGAAAAATGACCAAAACAGTATGAAAGCCAATCCATTATGACCACAACTGCAAAAACCCATGTCAGCAAAGTTTCAAAAATTCTCTTCTACACCGCCGCGTTTTCAGCTCAAGCAAAGAGAATACTGTATTAGCGATGAAGGAGGTGAATAAATATCTGACAGACTGGCAGGCGAGCGCCGAAAGAAAGGAGTGAGAGGATAATAATGTTGCAGTTTTGTTTACAACGGATATATAGATGGGTACTCTATTTCCGTTCTGGACGTTGGCTAGCAGGCAACAAAAGAGCTCTCGCTTTCCAGGTACCAGAATAGGTTGTTCCTTACTGCTTGCTACTATGTATGTTATGTACAGATGATAACCTCACCTATCTCAACGCAACCCATCCAAACAGCCTCAACTAAGTAGGTACATAGGTACGTACGTACAGTAGGTACATATTGCATTCAATGTTGTAGTACCTCTCTTCTGTTCTTTGTAGCAAGTGGGACGGCCAGGGCCAAGAACATTTCTTTTGGGATACGGTCACTTGGTAGCCGGTCACTTCGTTGCGGTCACTTCGTTGCGGCGGTGATCACTTCGTTACGAGAACTTTCGTTGCGGTCACTTCGTTGCGGTTTTTTTCGTTGCGGACATTTCGTTGCGGCCATCCTCTGGTCATTTCGTTGCGAGTACTTTCGTTGCCGTTCATTTCGTTGCAGGCTTAGGCTTAGGCTTAAGCTTAGGTAAATCTCGCAACGAAATGACCAGCAACGAAAGTTCTCGCAACCAAATGACCAGAGGACGGCCGCAACGAAATGTCCGCAACGAAAAAAACCGCAACGAAGTGACCGCAACGAAAGTTCTCGCAACGAAGTGACCGCGGCAACGAAAGGTCCGCAACGAAATGTCCGCAACGAAAAAAACCGCAACGAAGTGACCGCGAACCTTTCTTTTGGTAGGTTGGATGCGACATGTGACAATAAAACAAAGCAATACGTATACAAAGGGCAGACGTTGTTACGTACTGAAGGTTTCCTTTGTTTTCAAGGCAAAATAACAGGAACAAATCTGCAGGGCATGTAATGAATACTTTGAGGCAATGCCGCTATATTTTTCAGCCTAATTAGTGCGCCGATTCAAAGAGGGAAACCATCAATAACACCTACACCTACAGCTTCGACGTGCCACGTACCGCATTCATCCTCAAGTTTTTGCTACAAAGAAGGCGCTCTGGAAATATAAGGAATCGTCGGTTTGTCACTTGTTTTTATTCTCGAAAATCTATAAGCTGATGAAATTATTCTGGCATGTGATCAATTTCGCATGTTGTGTATTGCATCAAAATCTAAAAGAGGGAAATGCCTATGATGTATTGTCTGATGTCCAACGCTTCTGTTTCGAAACTCTGTACAGGCACGACTATCAAAACATTACCGATTAGCAACCGTAAACAGCGGTGCAGTATGGGTATCTTGGGGTAAGCCAGGCCAGTTTTTATTGTCCGGTAAACCCGGGACCCACGTAGAAAGAACGGTCTCCGATGCTTCCGATCACCAGCATTGATCGGCCGGGCTTATCCCACAGTACCTGTATCTGCACACTGAAAGTAGGGTACTTGCATCGTCCATGACGAATTTAAGACAGTTACTCTTTCGATGAGGTGTACGTACGTGCGTACCTACGGACTACTACGGTATGTAGCAGCTGGAGCAAATCGCCCAGCCCACCGGTGCTTGCATAGACATGGTATGAGCATATGATGCATGCTGCATGCTGCTTAAAATAAACATGACGCATTTGCATCGCTGCTATTTACTTCGTGTTCGTTCGTACACCTTTCTATTTCCATAACACACGTAAATACACACACCTGCTGATGTAATGAATGCATCAAGTGTATGATACATAGCATCATCCATACTCTCTATACTTACGTATGTACTGTTAGTGTGTGTTTATGTACATAGGTACAGATTGTTCCCACATCGACCCCGTGCATGTATGTACTGTACGTACGTACGTTTTTTCTTATGCAGGTGCAAGTTTTACCTGCTTCACCTTGGAGTGTGACAGCACGACCAACACTGAGCGAGCGACGCGCTTTGTTATCGGCGCACGGGATCAATCGATATTTTTACGTTCGTGTCGCTACTACGGACCTTTATACCTGCGCTACCTGTTCATTATTATGCCGACACGAAGCCAGTTTGATGACTAACCCGAGCACGTTCTACCTCTTCTTTCCACCTTGTATGTACACACATACGGACCTGCTGCGTTACGAATTCAAAATATGAATCCGATGTTCACTGTGTATAAAACGTGAATCATCGTCACAATTTTTTGCAGTTGCGACAGAAATGGCGCTCGTAATCGAGTTGAAACATTGGAGAAGAAATCGAGAAGATCATCAGAATATTACGTAGTCTGTTACGAATTTTGAAGAAACAAGCGGGCGAACCCCAAAAAAGAAAACGCAAGCATGGTCCGCTGGAAAAATATCTGCCTAAAACTCTTCACTTTGATTTCGGTGATCTGTTTGGCATCTGCAGATCTCTGGGCAGAATTGCAACGGATCAAGGACTTATCAGAGGCATGCGTTTGCCACAAATTCTGAATTTTTAATTTGTACTGTTGAGTTGACTGACAGTGCGTTACCGTATCCAATTTTAAAGCCAGAAAATAATATCCAATTTTATGCAATTATATCCAATTGCAATTAATTAATTGTATTTAAAGGCAAGGGGTCCCCTACACCGACTTTCGAATTTAAAGCTCAAACCAATTTTATCATAAACTACATTTTTAACCGAGTCTTTTGCAAAAAACCGCTTTTCAAAATTCCTATCCGTTCATGAGTTATTCGAAGATAAAGATCGATAAATTTCAGTATTGAAGCGGTCCTCGGGAACCACTACGGTAGTTAACTACGTAGTTAACTACCGTAGTGGTTCCCAAATCCGTCTTCAGTACTGAACTTGACTGAACTTTGCACACCGACAACTCGTGAACGGATAGGAATTTTGAAAAGCGGTTTTTTGCAAAAGACTCGGTTAAAAATGTAGTTTATGATAAAATTGGTTTGAACTTTAAATTCGAAAGTCGGTGTAGGGGACCCCTTGCCTTTAAGTGCAATTGCAATTCATTATTTATAGCCTAGTTGATCACGCCTTGTTTCGGATGCAACTTTGTTTCGGATTATGCGATCATGATTTTGATTTTTCAGTATAAAGCGATGTGCGGGCGTTATCAGGTGGCGCGGGCCTACTTGGAGGATTCCTTGGCCAGGATAACAGTATTTGCACCGGTGAACGAAGTTTTCGCTTACAATCCCGACATTCGTGGCATGGATCAGAAACAAGTTCTCAGCCATATTGGTGATCGTTTTTTGCCATTTCGTGCCATTGTTTAATCAAGAACGGATATGGTTTCCTCTGTACACTACATTGTACTGTAATAATCTGAGGTATGTTATGTTTAGTGGACGTCCAAGTACCGGAAATTGCGCTAGGCGGTAAGTGGCCTAAGCAGACCCTGATTCGTACTTCCGTCAATAGTGGCAACGTCTACATCACGCAGTTCGAACACAACAAAAACAATTTTGTAAGCATGATGACTTTAAAAATTACCTAAACTAAACCGACTAGCCAACTTTCAATAAGAGGCAGATAAATCTCCGGCAATAATGTTGGCCATGGTGTGTGTTCCATTGCAGTCTTATTTTGCCAACAACGGCCGCATGTGCAATCACGTGAACAGTGCCTGGGCCATCACCAGTGGCGAGCAGTACCTGTACAAGATCTGCACACCCATGGGATTCAGAGCCTTCCCAGGCACCGCGCTCTCTTTTCTGCGCATGACGGATCCAACCTATTTCCGTGATAGAAACTATGACAATAAAGCACTGACGTAAGTGAGTAAGTAAGTGGCACGTGCCTGACCACAACCCCTTTACCTGAGAAGGCTTTAAAATACGCACGCACGTGCTTTTGACATGGTAGGCCACATACTACATAGTGGCGTAATGCACGGTGTTATTTTTAGAGAGCTGCGAGATATTTTGGAAAGAGTGCCTGATGTGGCTCTTGTAATCTACGGTGCATCGGCCTGGAATGGCTATCACACTTTCTTTTTGCCCACAAATAACGCATTCTCCAAGGTTCAGGACAGGAGCCGACTAAATCGCGAAGTACGCACGTACTGTACGTACATACAACGCAGAACGCACAACGATTAGACACTTTGAGTCCTCCCATTGTTACACATGTACAGGGTGTATCAGAATTTACTCGCCGGATGTTTGTGCTTATATCTCCCTACCGGAGTGTCACAATCGAATGCGGTTTTTTGCGTTGAATAGCCAAGGCTTCAACGTTGATGCAGCCAAAATTTCAGCTTTCTAGGCCAACAGGAAGCGGCTCAAACAGCTCGATTTGCACAGCGTCAATTTTCACACATTTTGCAGGCGGCCAGGTACAGATCGGCTACGGTTTTTCTCTCCCCAGTTTACCTAACCCAGTTCTCTCCTTAATTTTCCTTCCGCAGTATTCCCCTCCCCAGTTTTTATCTGGAGCACAAGTTTCGGTAGAGTTTTCCATCTCCATGCCACTTCTCTTGCAGATTCGAACTTAGCAAACAGTGTTACAGCCAAAATTCGGGCATCCAAGCTTTTCCTTGGGACGCTGATGCCATGGTGATCAAACTGAAGTCTATCTTCGACAAGACTGCTCAAAAATGCATAAACGTCAGCGTGGAATGGGGAACAGACTTGAAAGAGCGAGAAAAAAGAAAAACAAACCCCCCCCCCCCCCCCCAGCGCCCCGCCCCCGCGTTGCGCCAAAAAAGGCGCCGCAAATTGACCCCTTCCGCCGCAGCCAATCCAACCTGGAACCAAAAATTTTGCCTCCCACCGCGGAACCCTGGCCACCCACCCAAAAACCGCACAAAAATGCCACCCTGCGGGGGACGCAGGCACACACACACCCGGCCAACAAACCAAACCCCCCGTTTGTAATGGTTCGTTTGCCTTTTGTTTCAGATCTTGCTGGCGCACGTTACGGGTAAGAATCGGGTACTGTTTACGCATTCGTGGCTGTACGACGGCGGCATTCACTACTATCCGAGCATTCGATTCGCTTCGAACGTCATCGAGGACAACTACCAGCTCAAGCTCACCATCAGAAACATCACCGACAGGCGCACAGGCGTATGGCACGGTAAACTAAAGTGAACATTTACCGATTTTTCATACTACTGATACTCCGCGTAGGTATTATAGTCGATCACATCCATAAGTAAATTGGTGGCGGGTTAGTTTTTTTCGGATAGGTCAGGCTTTAGGACATGTTGTACAGGGTGTCTCATAATAAACAGACCAGCTTTCCGTGCACGTAACTCTGCAACCACACCTTAGATTATCAGACTGCTCAAGTACGATTTATATTGTACCTACTTGCAGCATACGCGGTGAGTGAGGTGTACGAGCGATTCAGTACATTCCGCAGAGGCGCCGTTTGGGCCAGAATCATCACTCCGAATATTCCAGTGCAAAACGGCGTCGTCCACATTATCGACAGCGTTCTCGGCATTGTCAGCAATACCATCGATCAGCTGATCAATGAAAATCCGCAGTGCACGTAAGGGGTCGCGCCAAGCATACCTATTTACGCACAGATATGCGCATAAATAGGGAAATTAGAATGCGGTTGGTAGCTGTGTGATTGTGGTGTGACAGGTCGCTGATGCACTATATCAACACCATTGGTCAGATCATTCGCAGCTACTTTTCTGCCACTGGTGGTCAGGTCACATTTTTCGCGCCAGTCAACGAGGCGTTTGATCGAATCCCCGAGGCTGTGGAAAAGCGATTGCTTCGCGATAGGCTATGGTTGGAACAGGTAGCCAACCAAGAGCACCAAAAAACGGAGCGGGGCGCAGTTGTTTATTATAGCACTTTTTTGAATATCTGCAGGGATGTATAGTACTTACTTACATTATTATGTTGGGCACATGGACATGAGTAGTGTGGAGCAAACTCTGATGGTTGTGTGGTTTTTTCATCTGCAGATTTTGAAGCTGCACATTGCCCCAGCGACAGAGCTGACTAGTGACCAAATATCCAACGATACTCGAGTCAACACGGTTGACCAGCGGCGACAGCTGTATTTCATTAAAGGAGAATGGCCAAAGAACAATATCAGTAAAGATATATGACACTTACAGTACGGCGACGTGGTCGTGGTATATGTGAGGCAACTGAACGTATTAGTACTACCGTACATGGCATGGCACAGCACTGCATGGATTTTTTCTTAAATTTTCAGCTTACTATGTAATTGGAGGCGGCGTCAAAGCAGCCATCTTGCAAGACAATGTGGCCGCAACCAATGGCATTGTCCATTACATCAATAGGGTCCTGGGTGTGCCCTACCAAAGCATGTTCAACATCATTAGAAATGAAACAGACCTCCAGTAAGCAAGCACAAAGGAATATTGGCAAATGGCAATATTCATATTCTTACGGTACATTCATCCGTAAATACCGTGTGCTCCTATCCTTCCTTTATTGGTCACAAAACGAAGCAAACTGAAACTAAACTGCAGGCTGACCTATGAAGGCCTGAAGGAGACGAATTTGCGGTTCACTCTGGACCCTTGGGAAGTGATGCGCCCGGAGCAAAACTTCACTTTCTTCGTGCCTACCGACGAGGCGTGGGAAAAGGTTCCTCCTCGATTGCGCAAGAAGTTCAATAACGGCTCACACTGGCAGGCGTTGAACTTTGTAAGTTCTGAAACGATGACTTAAAATCTGGACACAATATGCTCTTATTTATTTAGTGTCCGATTGTACGTGCATAGGTACACGTTGTGCAAACGCAAAGTCGCTGGGTTTCAGGTGTACAAGCGGCACATCCTGCAGGGTCAAGCTCTGATGCAAACGGATCTCAGGGAACGCACATATGTCATGATGAATAATCAGAAGGTCGTGCTTAGGCGATCTGGAAACTGTAAGCAAAGCAAGCAATCCCCATTTTACATCTTTACGGACCAGCTATCTATGGTCGTTTGAATCGCTCTTTTGTATATTCTCTGTCATTTGGTCGTTTTTCCATTATCATTTCATCGGTGTCAAATATTTCAACGGCCGACCATATTGGAACATAATATGCCGACCATATTGGTACATGAAAATTTTAGTTTTCAACTTGTACTGGCCCTACGGTAACCGCGTGGCCAGGGTGATCAGAGGCGGGGAAATAGCGGCCATCAACGGCTTCATGCACAAGATCGACAACGTGCTGCTGTTGGAGGAGGATTTAGCGGCGGGGGACGTCGGCAGCGGCGCCCACTTCCTACTGGTGCTCATCTGTGTTCTGCTCGGACCAAGAGTCGCATTTCTTAGAAGATGACACACATCGATGTATCAACGTTGCTTGCAACTTTTGTACGTCTTGCTTGATGTTCCCGTGTCCTGTCACATTTTATGAATGTTGCGGGAGCATATCCATCGTTCAGCTATACCGCAGAAGTAGCAAACATGTACGTACTACATCATGAACTTACATTATTGTACAGTGTTCAGCAGGCCTATTATTCCTGTGGTGTTCCGGTTGGCTGTTTCATGATGATGTGTTTATGCTACTGCCATTTTGAACCTTTAGCGGATGGTGCATTACAAACATTCTAATGTGTACGTACCTAGCAAATACTCATGATGTGGTTGGACTACTTACCTATTAGTAGACTAAGTACTTTACTTACTATTGCTACATTTTAGCACTGTATACACTATACAGTGCTGGTATGGGGAGCAGAGCAGGGTTTTAGAAAGTTTGGATATCTGATAATATAATATAGCCAGCGGTACAGCACATAACAATAATTATTAGAGAACGTATACTATTGCTGAAACGTATGTGCAACATGTACAGTACACCATCGTAGGCATAAATCATATAATCTATACCCCCACTGTACAGCGAAAAACAATTCGGGCATTCCGCTGGGTCATAGTCCTTATCACATATCACCACTTCCACAAAAGAAAGAACGAAATGTAGGTATACGTAATGTACATACAGTACATACTTCCCCACACTGTTAGCCTAAAATCATCCAATTTAGCAACCCATACGTACCTTTGGTTATAATCCCCTTCATACTATTTTTGGAGCTGTTGCACACAATACAGGTCACTTCATGGTGATTTGCAATACCCCTTCTTCCAATACAAACAATCAATCTTCCCCAAGCGTGTTCCCTCTTCCCCAGTTATGCCGTTGTCCATTAGCGGGGGGTGGTGCCCTTCGATTCGTGGGAGCAGAACCGAAACCATGGACGCCCCCTTGGTGATTGGGAAACCAATTGTATCTGTACAGTTGATAAACATACGTGGTAACTAACTACAGCTACGTAGGACAGGACTTCTGCTGTTTACTCCAGCCAATTCTACTTTTCAGCGGCATATTTCGATGTTTACAGATGAAGCTTACAAGAAAGAAGGCGTCTGTAGGAATGAGCGGCCACCAAAATCTTGCGGGTACTTGAACATGAGAAAGAAGTACAGATGGCCCACCAATATACCGATCAGTTCATTCATTCCACTGAAAAAACAATTTCAATCTTACCTACCAGTTCAGTACAATCCTAAATACCAGGTACGAGGCCTTTCAGCTAAGGGTGCATTGCATGTGTTTTCCTCCTTCTTACCCTCCTCTGAGTATCATATTGAAGGCGACCAGTATCCAGGGCAAGTACATGGCCTTGAACTGCGTCCCGAACCAGAACTGCACTATCGTGTCTTTGTTCAACTGACACCAGACGTACAGAGCAGCCAAGACCATCGGTTCCAACAGGAAATATATGCCAGCAAACAGAGCAATAATCTACAAACCCAAAAGGATCAGCAATCATAACGTACATCGTGAACAAAGTAGTAATACAAAGAGAGGCAGGACCGATGTACCACTGCGGAAAAATCTGTCTTTTATCAGCGGAGAGCTCACGAAATAACAACGAAGCTGTGTACAAAGATTTGTAATTTTGGTGATCTGCACAGCTGGGCCGGCACGTGGTAGCGTCAAGGAGGGTAGCGGGTTCGATTCCCGTTCGGTCCGAGTTTTCTCCCCCCCCCCCCCTTCGGGGCCCGGCTACCGCCTTATGGAACGTGGCTTGTCACAAGTTTAGCGGAGACAAAAAGAGGTGTTTCAAGTTACTGGGCGCTGGGCGCGGAGTGGTTAACCAATGGGCGCTGGGCGTTGGGCGGTGAACAGTAGCATCTATTTTGCGCAAGCGCATGGACAGACTTAGGCTTAGGTTGAGGCTAGGCTTAGGCTTAGGCTAAAGCTAAGGCTTAGGCTTCAGTATTGGATGCAGAGGGGTACGCCTCAGCCTCAGCCTAAGCCTAAGCCTAATTCTAAGTCTAAGTCCGTCCATGCGCTTGCGCAAAATAGATGCAACTGTTCAACGCCCAGCGCCCAACGCCCAGCGTCCAGTGGTTAACCCCTCCGCGTCTAGTGCCCAGCGCCCAGTAACTTGAAACACCTGACAAAAAGACCAATTTATCCTTACCACTAAGGCAGCCCAGCAAAATACGAGCATGAACAAGTAATCAGCAGGACGACCAGCAAACACGCCTGAAAATAACAAGCGCCGTATGCTATTGTATAGGTTCCGTACGTACGCACACTACTTAGTACACTATGTTAGGATACAGAGTGCTTGAGGGATCTGCTACTGTATACTGTAGTTGGTCTCAGTGGAGAATAAGGAACTGAAACGTTTGTCCATCAACGCTTATCAGAGAGCTGGGTTTATCATCATAGACCAACTACTACATACAGTAACGCACGCACACTAATGGATGATTAGTCTACCCACAGAATGGGAAGATATTCAAAGTCGCTGCAAAGGCTACATTTCGCATAAAATGGATGGACCTCTTTTGGTGCACATACACCTGTGCATATTTGGACAGGTTAGGTTAGAACAGTACGTACGCTTGCTTACCAGTTTCAAGCCTGCTGGAATAGTTGTATAAGAAGTAAAGCATGATCAAGTACTGGAATCCTGTCTGTGGACTGATAGGGAAGTAAAACAAGGCCGTTATTGGTCGCCAGAACTAAAAATAGAAAAGGCGTGATAATGGTGCAACACGTACCTACCTACAGACGCACTACACCGACGTACGCAACGCACTGCAAATGTATAGGTATAGATAGGCTGAGCAAGGTTGGCAGTGTACGTAAGTCAATAATCAGCCCGGCGTGCGGCCCTTTAGTAGTTCTTGCTCTTTTCTTGGTCACTTCTTTGTCAGAGCCATTCGGTGGAAAGATGGAGTGACCAAGACCGTTGGCAGAACTTTTAGTAGCAGCGTAGTTTTAGCGAGAATAGACAAGCGCCGGACAGCGGTCAACAGATATCGATTTTCCTTCACTATGTACGTAACTGCCAACTCTGCTCAGCCTATCTATACCCGTGTGATACGCATGCACTATGGAATGCTAGTGCATGTACATTGATTGTGCCAAAAATATTGCATGCCGAAAATATTCCCCACCTAGAATACACCAGGCTAACCTGAAACTTGTGCAGAAAGAGATGCCATTCCAAAACCATCCACCACGGATTGAACAAGCCTATTCGACCCAGCAAAGGCAGCACCACTGTGCCCGTAAACCAGTACTTGGTGATCTCCGGTATACTCCGATACCAATCTTGAATGTCCGACATGTTTGCTTCTCCGCTAAGCTTCAATCCTTCCCGCAGCTTCACGGAATATGAAAGCGTCTTCAGCTGAGTTGGCACTTGACATTCAGTTACTGTAGGTACTCCAATCAATGATAAAATTTCATCAGTGGGTCTGTCTAAAAGGCTGACGTTGACGCTGACGCTGACGCGGTGACTAAAAGGCTGACGCCAGCTGACGCTGACGATAACAATTCTGAACAAAAAATGCAAACGGAGCAAAATTTTTTCCTAAAAATTGCGTCAGAGTCAGCATTTTAGCCTGGAATAAATGGCAATCAAGTACATTGAAGACTATTGATCACAAAGAGCAAGCAAGTAATACACTTCTGGAGTAGGAAAACAGGAAAAATAAACAAGCAGCAGTCATAAAAAATGCACAAAAATTGACATCATCTGACACTGGCATAGTGACCATTTATTAAAGGGTTCTAATGATGCAGCCAGCTAGCTGCATCCTTGGCAACATTTTTCTGACAAAAATGGCAGACAAGAAGAATTTGCTCAACTAAGCCTAAGCCTAAGCCTAAGCCTAAGCCTAAGCCTGCTGCTTGTTCATTTTTCCTGTTTTTCTACTTTAGAACTGTTTACTTGCTTGCTAACTAACCTCTTTGTGATCTGTAGTCTTCAATGTACTTGATTGGCAATAATTCCAGGCAAAAATGCTGACGCTGACGCAATTTTTAGGAAAAAATTTTGCTCCGTTGGCATTTTTTGTTCAGAATTGTTATCGTCAGCGTCAGCTGGCGTCAGCCTTTGAATGAAAGTCTTTATTCAACAAGCAGATGAAAAAAGAGAGAACACACCAGTCTATAACAGAACAATGCACTGTAGACTACACAACAATGTACGGATATGTGGACACATAGTACGTACAGCATAGTAGTACCACAGAACAAGCTGTACAGACCTTAGGTGAAGATTTGTCAAACTAACAAGCATAAAAATATGTATAATACAGTGCTATACTAGGCAATAGGCTATAAATAGGCAAAGTTAAAATTTGTAAACCCGGAGGAGCGGCTCAATTTCTGAGTGTTTGCCGAGGGATGCAGAAAAAGAAGCTAGCGAGTTGGAGCGAACCGTACGCACATCAAGCTGATTCCAACAATTTACAATACGGTTGCCATAGAAAAACTTTCTAACATCAAGGTTAGAATTTTTTGCTGCAAGTTTACAACGAGATCCGGCCCTGGTTTTATTTGCATTGACGACAAGAAGATCATTACAATTTACTGCTGTGGCGCCATTCAGAAGTTTGTAACAGAAAGTAAGGTCATGGACCATACGGCGGTATTCTAAGCTATGAAGTCCTAGGAATTTGCACTGCATTTGGTATGAATGAGACACATACGGAAAAGGATGGTTGTAGTTCATAACCCTACATCTGGCACAGACACGTTGAACAAACCGTATTTGTACGCGCTCTAGCCGGCGAATGTCTTTTTTCATAAGTGGGTTCCATACCTGAGGAAAAGTTTCGAGTATAGGCCGCACAAAAATACAGTAAGCACGCACTAGTAAAAAGCAATCTGTGGACGAGAACACTCGAAATAGCTTGCCAACTGCAGTCAATGCTAGATTACTTATGCGGGCACAATGCTCAGAAAACGACAATTTACTGGTCATTATGACGCCTAGATCGCGGACAGATGTTTCATTTTGTAGTACAGCATTGTCAATGAAATAATCGCGTTTCGGATTTTTTTTACCTAAGCTGAGTACGACACATTTGCTAGAGGCTATGCTCATTTGCCACGTTTTAATCCAGCTAGAAATATTTTCTAAGGCTTCAACTAGAGGACTAGGCACATTTATGTCAGAAGAAACAGTAGTATACAGCTTTACATCATCCGCGAATAACTTAGCACTAATGGAATGTGGAACAATTTCGACCATATCGTTCACGTAGAGCAAAAACAATAAAGGTCCTAGTACACTTCCTTGAATAACTCCACTGCTAACTGGCTGATAACTAGAAAAAGCACTGCCTACAAATACTCGCTGCATACGATTTCTCAGAAATGCAGAAATCCATTTTAATAAGGGTCCCTCAATACCGTAGGATTTCAATTTCAAGATTAATTTCGGGTGGCTTACACTATCGAACGCTTTTTTAAAGTCCAAATAAATCGCGTCTACACACTTCTTGTTATCGATAGCATCTGTCCAAAAATCCAAACATTCTAAAAGTTGGGTGGTTACAGATTTTCGGGCCAAAAAACCATGCTGATGTTTGGTGATTAATCTATGTTGAAGCAAATATGACGTCATTTCCGACTTAACAATACTCTCTAGAACCTTACACAACACACATGTTAAGCTAATTGGCCGGTAATTAAGCACTTCAGTCACGTCCCCTTTTTTATATAGCGGGATTACATCTGCCGTCAGCCAAATTTTTGGCAGCGCGCCTTCAACAAAACTTTGTCTCAATAGGATACTAAGAGGGTGACAAATGCAGCAATCTATGTCGTGAGCTCCTACCGTACCGTCAGCATTTGTGCAAGAAAAATTGACAATAGACCTGAGAAAAAATGCCGGAAAGCCATCCGGACTCCTAGAACATTTGTTAGTCACTGCGTCAGCCTTTTAGTCACTGCGTCAGCGTCAGCGTCAACGTCAGCCTTTTAGCCAGACCCGATATTTCATAATTCATTGCGGCCGCTGGGTATGTACAGTGAACAGCACAACTCGGGAGACATCCAATAATATTCCGCCTTTGAACTAGAAGAATTATATGATGGGTCCAGAGTACAATTTTCTCCGTGTACACCTATAACAATTTGCGCGTATGACTTTTATAGGAGTACACGACCGAAAATTCAACCAATCAACGGTGTCCTCGTTGCTCCGTTTATGTGATGACGAGTTGTGAACAGCCCTTTCCTTTCATATAATATCCGTTTCCTATTATCATATCATCAGGAGACAGGAGAGTCGTCACTCATGTGACAACAACGTGCAATAATCAACAAAGAAAGAACAGACTAAAACAGGAAGGAACAGAAACAGGTCGATATCGGTTTTCCAGTCTGCTTACCTTGTATAATATCTTCGTCTATTCTCGTTTGCCGAAAAGCTGAGTTATTTGCGTGGATATTCAGGCGGTTTACGAAGAATATGGCCGATACTCTCTCTTCGCAAGAAACCAAAGTCACGGTTCGCTGCGCACTGCAGTCGTTTGGCGATAAAGCTGTGATATGTCCGCACGATTGGACGGTGTACCGATTGAAGCAGCAGATTCGCGATATTTGCCCTTCAAATCCGGTAAAAAAACTTGTTATACCTCATTTATAACCCTCTTGTCAGGTTTGCTGATTTCTGGTCGTGTGGTGTATGTATAGTGCCGCGTTCACCATACGTCCGTTCATCCGCACGTCGGTAACGTCCGTACGTATTTCTAGAAACGGACGTTACGGATTTACGGATGTATGATTATCGCGGCAAGGCCTGTAGGATAGCGTGGCTTGTTTCAGGGAATTCGGGCCACCCTACTTATCTTCTTTGTTATGGCAGAGACCCACATGTCGCCCTTTTTTCATTGGTCCCATCCCTTTCAGTCTTCTAACCTAACCAGCTGAAACGTCAAAGTCGCGAGATCACCCAAGGACAACGCATTTTTTCGTTACTAGTGTTATGTGAGCAGCTTGGGTGAACTCGTAACTTTGATTTTTCCGCCAGCTTTTATGCCGCGCGTTCAGATTAGCGACGTACACGTACGTCCAACTTTAGATCTGGAAGGGTTGGAGCCGATCGGAAAAAAGGGGTGACAACTCAGCTCGTGTGAATATATAGGGTACTATGGGGTAAACCCGATCACCTAAGCTCCTGTGAACTTGCTGTTTCAGCAAATGATGAGCCAAATGCACTCATTTGAAAGAGGAGAGTTCAAAGGAATCGATTGATATCTTACTTGGCTCACGGTTGGTTGCTAGGCATGCGGCCCTGAAACTCAGGTGGCCGGCTTTTTCCGTGGCCGGGTTTACCCCATAGTACCCTATGCGGTTTCACAACAAGCTGATTTTTTGCGCCATTTAGGATCCGAAACGTCAGAGACTCATCTACTCTGGTCAGTGCCTGAAAGACGACGCCCTCGTAGGCGCTGTTCTTCGGAGCGATCAAGAAATTCACGTGTTTCATCTGGTCTACACTCCGACGGTTGAGGAACTGCAAGTTGCGAAGAAGAAAAAGCAGACCTCGGAAGGGCCTCAAGCAGGGCCTACCACGGGCCTTAGGCAACGTCACGTAGTATCGGGCAGTGGAACTACTAGGCAGGACACTGCGGAAGTTTTGCCGCAACCGGGCATGGTAAACGGCGCGTTGAATAATCCTATGGCCACCACTCCGCAAGAAATGCAGCAGTACTGGAACAACGTACAGCAACAGATGTACAGCGCTTACGTCAGCAACTACGTCACTTAGTAAGCTGTTTGTGCTTTTTTGACTCTGGATTTACATAAAGCGCTTTCGCTTGTGTTATGGGTTACTTCCGTTTGTGAAGCGCTCTATGTAACCCGGTCGTTACGTTTATTAGTGGCGGTCGAGTGAGCTTTAGAGGTGTTAATGAGGATGCTCTTACAAGCTGAGCGTACTCACTCATGCTGAGCACTTTTCACCTTGGAGAACTGAAGCCCTTTAAAGCAACCTCACCGCACGCCATCAATACGCGCGCGAGACATGTGAGAGTGCGGGGTAGGT
>JASAMW010006675.1:0-18823 GCA_030247985.1 Epsilonema sp. ZAB3_2
TAGGTTACTGTATGTTCGTCACAGAGATTCTGAGTCATTGGTGGTACCATTATACAGGTCCAAAGTCAATCAAAATATCCCATATTTTGCAGAGTAGACAATACGAAACTAATATTACATACGCCGGAACCTCTTCTAGGGGCAGCTTGTTGTCCACAGCCACATCCACACATTGCAGGTGCATAGCTCCATGGGCATCCACCTTGACAGCCACATCCAGATCCACCTCCTCCTACACACACATAAAAGGAGCTCAACTCACTGTTACTTTGTTCAACTCAACTCAACTCACCTTTACTCATTCATTACTGTAGGTACTCATTGCTATTATCATTCCATGGAAATGAAAATACCATTTGGACGCTACACTTTGCAGAATGTACCAAAAAATGCAACCCCTTTTGTTCCAGCTTACCGCACTTTTTAGAGTAAATGAATTACTCTTCTGTTTTGACACATTCCTCTTTATTTCAGCGTTTATTTTTAAAAGCCGCGCTAAGTTGGAGTATTTGCATTTTGGGTACATTTTTGCGAGTTGCTCATTGCTATGTTTGATTGCTCTTGCTCATTTTACTGTACTAAATCAATTTCATAACTCATTATTCCAAACTCACTCACCCAGGTTGCTTAGCTCATCCTCAATGTCATCCAGCTCTGAAGAGATGTCTTCCGATGACATTTCGCCTCCCTTCCTCTTCATTTTCGCCATCTCAGCTCCCTTGACAAGTTTGCGCAAAACTTTCCGGATATTCTCGTGTGACTCATCGTCCATTGCCTCATCGCTGTCAGTACTGCAGATTGAACCCAGACTGCTGCACACTTCCGTGTGGAAATCTCTACAGGCTGGAGCTAGAATGGTAAAAAAAAGTACAAAAGTAGCTGTCGAATGCTGCAACCGCTGTTATTCTCTTCATGTAATGTTATCGCTACCTTCTTGTTCTCATTCCCGTTTTTTCCCATCTTACCCTGGTCATTTAGCCTGATTGCTGCTTGCGTTGGGGCAGTTGTTGTAGTTGTTGTGGTTGTAGGAGTAGTTGTTGTGGTAGTTGTAGTCGTTGTGGTTGTGGTAGTAGTAGTTGTTGTTGTAGTGGTAGTTGTGGTTGGAGTGGTAGTTGTTGTAGTAGTGGTTGGAGTCGTTGTTGTAGTAGTGGTTGGAGTCGTTGTAGTAGTTGTAGTTGTAGTGGTGGTTGTAGTTGTTGTCGTGGTAGTCGTGGTAGTTGTCGTTGGTGTAGTTGTAGTAGTGGTTGGAGTTGTAGTTGTTGTAGTTGTAGTTGGAGTTGGAGTTGTAGTTGTTGTAGTTGTGGTGGTTGTAGTGGTAGTAGTGGCTCTGTTGCCACCTGCTCCTGACCCTCCACTGCCCGTCCAGACTTTTTTCCACTTCCAGTAAGCTGACTCACTCAATTGCTCCATTTTGTAGCCCCATTTTGTAGGTCCGTAGTTTCTTCCATAAAGGCATTTGTACGAACACAACCACTTATTGGACTTGGTACACTTTGGGTCAGTGTACATTTCATTACGGCTTAATCTCTTCCCATTCATGGTACAATCTGCAAAACACTCGTCCTGTTCTTGTTTCTTGTGCGTGCCCTTGATTCAGCCAGGTTTTTCTCTTACGATCAGAATAGACTTCCATTCTTTCATTTAACCACAAGCATCTATACTGAACATTGTTATCGATCCATTTTGCTTTGTAGGCCTTCGGTTTTCCATTATACATGCACTTGGACTCGGCATCTAGAAATAGTTGTACCTACGGTACTTCTTAAGCACATTCTTTTAAATTCAATGTTTTGTCATCCAATGCTTTCTGTACATCTTTTTCGTTGTTTACCAGAGAGAGTGATGAGTTTTCTGCTTTGTTGTTGAGCAATGTCGATATTTGTTCTCAATTTTTGCCGGACCGTATGCTCCGAGAAGCTTTCTCTTGCCACTAGAAAACTTAAAGTAGCATCCTAAAATGAAACATACGGTACCTAAGGAGCGAAAACCGTATTCGCAGGGCCTTGCGCTAAAAGAATTGGATGGTTTGCGGTGGTAGGGTATGTTGGCGGGGACAGGGAGAAAGCGATCGAATCGGGAATCAGTTCTTGGAGGCGAATGATCGGCAAAAGCCACGGGCCACTAAAACTACACTTGAATATGCCGTTGACACCTGGAACCTCCTCCCTCCACAGCTTTTCACAAGGGAGGAGGATGGGCAGCTCTTTCGACACACACCCACTGTGTCAGAGTTCCGGAAGAAAATCGAGGAGAGGGGTTTCTTTGAAGCACTACAACGGGAAGCCGAGAGATGAGAATTGCATATCCCACTGCTCGTAAACCCGGCTCGGTGCCTAAACCAGGAAAATCCAGATGGGGGAACAAGGCGATGGCGGAGGAGGAGAAATGACCCCGGACCGTTACAGGCTGTGTTCTAATGGATACGATTGCAAATTTCTACGCCGATAATTATCTATTTAGTGTACCTACGTAGCTTTTTTCTAGGACACTTTTTAGTTAAGGGTGCAGCATCAAGCATACCCCCGGGTGATCACGTTTTATCGTCTTTACCTAGTATGGTCGGGTTAATGTCTGTTCCCACATTATGAAAAATAAACTTGACTTGACTTGACTTGACTTGAGCGATGAGAGGGAGCGACAATTCACTATTCACCATAGGTATGCAATAAGAGCCGTGCTTGGTCGCGAGGCGACCCCTCTGAATTAACCTAGATTTTCAGTGCAACTTTTGATCGGTAGTCGACGCGAAGTTCGGCGCGGTCGTCTTTCTTACTCGTTTGTTTCTTTCCGCGCCGACCTTCGCGTCGACTACCGATCAAAAGTTGCACTGAAAATTAAGGTTAGTTCAGAGGGGTCGCCTCGCGACCAAGCACGGCTTATTGCATATGGTGAATACCTTTGATAGACAGATAGATCCGTTTATGCCACAAATAACAGCTGTAGTACACATCGTTGTACTCCCAGTTTTTGGGTGCGCTATAGGTTTTTCCAGCTTGAGTACAGGATGGTTCTACAAAACAAACAACGAGACAGTACATTATTCAGCAAGATGTACGGTAGTCGTACTGCGCGATTCATCCACGACCCGCACAAGTGGGAAGACCAGCAGATCTCAGGAACTCGGCTATGCTTGCTTTATTGTTTACTAACTTTTCATGGATACGACGTAATCTTTGCTGCAATAGAACCACTCTCCGTCAATTTCTTCGTAGTTTTCGGTTTTCACAAGGACAGACTTTCCAGACTTTTTGCTTTTACTTGCGCATCCTGTAAGTCAAGATTTTATGCATAAAGTCGTATACCCTATGTAATTCCTGCTGAAATCTGTCACTTTGAATTGAATAGAAACTATTTCCTCGCATAACTTTGCTTGCAGCAATAATCGGGTATCTTACACTTACGTACCTTGTTTCGAAACGTAGGTGGAATACTTCTTTTGGTAGGAACTGTAGTATCCGTTGCAAATGTAGCGGACTCCTTTTTCATCCCAGGTGGAGTCCACAGCGTGCTTCTTACCATTCTTGGAACATGTTTGCTCTGACGAGAAAAAAGAACATAATAATAACTAACTAACTGTGTTAGACTACGGTTCGATGCGCTCCGTGTATGTACCTATGTACAGTACAGTGCTCTAGTATGTTTCAATGTGTGTTAGTACATTAGCTATAGCACTCTCGTCTCAACTGTGTATTATAGTATACGAAAATGAGTTTACCGCTGATATTGATCAATCGACATTGCTCGGGCTTGTACCAAGAATAACCATCGCACTGGTATTTCTCCTTGCCAACAGTTTTAGTTTCGCCGAGATTTATCATTGTCTTTCCATCCTTAGTCACGCATCCTTGAAAATAGAAAGAGGTCATTACTCATTATGTATGTACGGTATGTAGTACGTATATCAGCTTGTAGGGTAAACTTTTAGGCGGTGACTGTGCGTTTCAGTTTTACCAAGAACTTTTATTGAAAACGCCGATCCACTTTTCTGGCACTTTAACTTCAGATTGTTCTGAGTAAATTCTTCATTCGTTTTGTATTCCTTTTTGTTGTAGTAGCATCCGGCGGCTAAAAACGACGGAAAACAACCTGATCATGCTGACTTTTTGATTGGTTACATACAGCACGCGTTCTTGAGCTTTTCTTACCCTTCTCGAATGTCAAGGTAACAGAACCATCAGCGGTTTTTTTGCAATCGTACTTTCCTGTTCCGTCCTTGTCCATAGCTTTTGTGCCAGGATTCATTTTTTGCCCACTGGGACCCTTACAGTCTTAAAAAATACAAAAATATTGGCTGGTCCCTTTCGAGTTCCGTTACACTCAAAAATCATGTGCTATACTGTACAACCTTGCACTGTTTTGTTCTTCTTGGTTACCCACCTTTGGTACAGTATGGTAATGTTATAATGTAGGGTAGCCATGAAATTTGCTTACGAGTAATCTGGTATGAAGCAGTGTTGCCTGATACAGTACACTTGTACCAGAATGGATCTTTTTCATGAGTTGCACCGTTTCCAATCAACTTGCCATTTGCAGTATTGGTTGGAACGCATCCTGAAAAGAATGCAATGCCACAGTTGCAACATAAAGCTATGGACGATATGCGGTGACGCGATTGGGTTGGTCAATAGCGACTCCGCGGTATTTAGTGTAAGAAGTTTGGATCGGTGCCTGCGGGGTCGTCGACCTTGCTCAATGATCTTGGAGCGGAAAAGGAGCGAGTGAAAAGAAGAATTGACAACAAATGACGTCGACGACCCCACAGAGACCGATCCAAACTTTCACTAATTACCGCGGGGTCGCTATCGTATCGACCAACCCAACCGCATATCGTAAATAGAGAGGCAACGGATTGGGTGCGAGAGCTCTAGCGTTGGTTACCAATTGGTCTGACTCCCACTGAGCGACACTCAAACTTGATGAAGTTCTTCACTTCGGTGTCCCCAATATTGCAATTATTTTCGTTCATAGCCTCAGCCACAAAGCCCATTGTTATGGCCAGAGCCATGAGGCCAATGGACCACTTTAGTTGCATCCTTAGTATTTGTTGTGGAGGGAAAGCTCAAAGGCAACAAAGGTGGACAACCTGAGAAGAAAATCAAGTCACTGAGGATGAGTATAGGGCTTCGGGTATGATTTCTCCCGTTTTTATTTGGCTCAAATTCAATATCTGTGCCAATGCTCTGTTTGGTCAGCTTTAGCAAAATCTTTACAATTACAGTACTTGTGTGTGCACATGCGATTGCAAGTTTCTAAACTGGCTTGACGTAATAATTATCGTTGCAGATGTTCAAATCTGAAACATGACAATCAATCTCTGTGAATTGTCATCTTTTTCATTTTCATAATGTTGTTGAATGTTGACCCAGTTGTATTGTAGGCGTAGAGCTTCAGTTTGAAGAGGATCAGGTGCAGATAAGAGAATTACCGTATTTTTGGGTGTATATCCCCCCCTGAGTATATCCCCCCCCAGTGTATAACCCCCATTGGCAAAACATAAATTTTGTCCTATGTATATCCCCCCCTGGTGTATACCTGTATAACCCCCCATGTACTGGAAGGTACCTAACCTACCTATATAAGCTGGTCATAAGCTAGCTATAGCTACTCCTACACCATGCTACCATGCCTATAAGCTTAGCTGAGCATGTCTTATACTAGAATAACCCTGTTTTGACCGCGATTATGCCCTAAAACACGTACTTTTGACCTAAAAAACATGCCTCTGTACACCTCTCACAAACAAAAATTTTGTCCCATGTATATCCCCCCCCCCCCAGTGTATATCCCCCCCAGTGTATAACCCCCCATCAGACCTCTCGATTGGGGCTATACACCCAAAAATACGGTACTACATACTTTATTGCATGGTGCGGTTGCGACTTGCGGTACACGCATGGTACTGTACTCCATAGGTCATTATTATTGCATTTTTACTTACGCCACGGTCGTAACATCTTTTTGTTTGAAATTAACCAGATGTTCAAAGATATTGCTTCAGCTACTAGTATGTACACATCGACATGAATCGCTTCAATAACGCTTATTATGGTGGGAAAAATCAATAGCTCCCCTAAGGTGGATACGGACTCTTTCCGACCCAACTTTGAGGAGCTACAGCGCTCGCCACACAGCACATACAAGCATGCAGTTTTGCTTTCATAGTAGACCCAACCTTGGCCTACCCATACATAAAAAAGAGCGGCCCAAAAGCGTTTGTATTTGACGTAGTACGACGTCTCAAAGACACCCCCAAAAACATGCGATTTGGCGCTACAGGACGAACCGCTGAGTAGATTTCAACATCCAGCCATTCGATTCGTCTCACTGAGACGAGTCGATCGATACCTCTGGCGCCCCTCTACGTTGCCTCTACGCAAAGTTATTCCAGAAAAACCTTATATTCGGGGCTAACGCTTTGGACGAAGTTTGCACAACACAGAGGCCGTTTTAAAGTGCGCACAGACGCTTGTTGAAAAGTTCAGGTGATGCTCGTTTGAACAAGCACTTCGCCGTTTTCCAACTCGCCCTGGTTGTCTCAGGAGAGATCGATGGAGATAGGACCTCATATAGCCTGTTTACTATGGTATACTCTGTTCAACGAAAGAAAACGTCGAGAAACCCATACTAACGGGTAAACTGGTGAGATTGATGTTTCATGCCACAGTAGAAGTTGCCTCTGAGTACATTGACGTTTCATCCAGTCACCCTCCCCTTGATGTTTCATAAAGTGCCCGTGCCCAACCCCGCTATTATTTTGGAAAGAGTCCGTATATACCCTTAAGTACTGAATCTGTCTCCCTACAAACTGGTTCTGTCCACTCATGCAGATATTCACGTAATTTCTTTGACTGACCACTGTCAGGCCACCACCGCATAGTGTATTGAGTCGTGCATAGCCCGTTTCTTCCACAATGCATTTACCACTCACACTCAGTAGGCGCCAGAACATTTTTGGATACGAACATAATCATGCCACATCGTCATCACTATTATCCGCACAAGGTCTTCTTTTTCATCAGCGGCTGCAGAAGGAGAAGCTACAGTGTGGTCAAGACTGCGACGCTTCGGCATTTTTCGGTCAAACAAGCACCAGTTGAATAAAAGTGTCACCCCTTTACTGCCGCAGTCAAACTGTATGTACAGAACTCAGCCCAATAACAAAACGTTCTTGTTTCCGGTCCATGTCTCTACTGCATGCCTTACACTTGTACGTGCACGTCTCTTGTTTCCTGTTTCTTGGTGACTTCATGTCTGTTTCTAGCGAGAATCTCGGGTGGGTATAAGTGTGGCAATACCAATCTAGTCCCTACTAACGTCACCATCATGGACACAGCCGAACGCCCTCGTCTTTGGCCCCCCCTCTTATTCTCAAAGTGATCCATGTCGATCTATACATAGGGTACGTACGTACACCTGGCCTGGACTGCACCTGCATTTTTTGGCACACAAAAATATACACGTAAATTAAACAAACACGCGTAGTTTAGAACTTGGCACGGCGACCCTTCCTCCCGTTTTTTCCAGCCGTCTCAGAGTAAACAGTAGAGATGTAACAGGGCGAAATTTTTCAAAGTACCGGAGCCGGAGCCGAGCCGGATCTGAAAAATTGCCCCGGCCGGAGCCGGAGCCGGATCCAAGCCCAGAAAATACTGTAGCAAACTACTGCAGAAAAAACGCGCAACCATAATACTGTAAAGCTTCGTGTATAACCCCCCTCTAGTATAACCCCCCTCGTGTATAACCCCCCCTAATCGGTGACTAACGGAAATCGGCATCGTGTATAACCCCCACCCCCTAATCAGTGACTAACGAAAATCGGCATCGTGTATAACCCCCGGGGGGTTATACACGAGGGGTAAAATAACGAATTCCTGATGCATTGGCGAAAGTTCTGACTGATATCTGGGAAATGGGTCGTCAAAAGTACGTGGCATGCAAAGTTACTGGCTATCGACAAGCGGCGCTGGCGGTACATGGATTCCAGGAGGAGAGGATCGTTCTCCATGCACCTACAAAATCTACGGAGAGGATGAACATCGAAAATACGTCAGAGATACTACTAGGAAGGCACAGTACGCTGTCAGCGACTACCAATACGGCGATAAATGAGTGGTCTGTGGATAATTCACTGTGAAAACGGCAAAAAAATCTGCTATTGAAAAAACCCCTTGAGTATAACCCCCCTCGTGTATAACCCCCCCTCGTGTATAACCCCCCTGATTTGGCCACTAACGTTTTTTATCCCCCCGGGGGTTATACACGAAGCTTTACAGTAATCATGTTGATTGCTGCTAAAACGATCATAAAGTAAAAATATGGACAAATGCGGTTGCCTGAGAGCTGCAAAACAGTCTCATTCAAAAGTTTTGAAATAATTTTGATCAATTTCGATGGAAAAACCGCGATTTTTTCAAGGACAGTCAGCAAAAAAGTGAAAAATATAGACCATGGATCCGGTAGCGGATCCACCTTCATTATACCCTGGGGGTTAGGTACGTGGTAACTTGAGGCGCATTTCCGCCCCTGTTTTCCATTTGCGCCTCAAAATTCAGCTGCCAGAGGCGCAAAATTACCGTATGGTAGATATGAAGAGGTGCCGGAGGGTGGCAGGCAAAGAGGTGAATTTTCCATTTTGCGCCTCAGGTTTTTGTCGGCTACCTAACCCCCTGAACCGGAGCCGGATCCAAAAATATGCCGGGATTTACCGGAGCTGAAGCCGGAGCCGGGGCCCCTGTTAGGTACATCTCTAGTAAACAGAAATTAGCAAACACCTACTGAAAAGTCGAACGTATGCTTCTATTCAAATTCCATTGATAATATTGATTGTAGGTTTTAGGGGTCAACTGACAACTACCGCAGGTTGCGAACAAACACGCAATAACTCATGACACTACTCGGAGTCTTCGCCTGACATATTGGACGATCCGTTTCGTTTCGCTGCTGTCGGGCGTTCGCCTGCAAAAAAAACGCGTGCTTTCGACTCTGGGTAATGCTCCAATACAAGCACGGAAAAATAGGTCGTCCAAAATATTCGGCGAAGACTCTGTCTTGGTACACTACCCGTATTGTAGTATCAAACAATATACTGTATCCATTATCCAGCCCTGCAATATTCATTCCATTATTAAACTTTAGCGGTCTGACTCTGCTGCTCTTCTACTCTTGATGTGGACTCATCGCGATCCGCATTCTCCCTTTTGCCCACAGGCTCTACCAAGGTTTCAAATGTCGTTCGAACTCTTTCCAGTCCTTTCCTCCAATTGACTCTTCTCGAGTGAGGTTTTTCTCTTTTGCTTCCCTTATGTTGAAGGTTTCATGGAGCAGTCGTTTGGGTATATTGACAAGGAACTTTCTGAAACAGCACTTGTGAATTTCGTCATGATTAAAGTATTACCAGTTACAGAAATAAATTTATATGGTGTTCGAAATTTTCTCAACTAGCAAATAAATAAATTAGTTCAGGCCTTCAGTCTAAGCTTCGAATAAAATTCGAAACTGGTTATTGTATTTGTGGTCGATGAGGAATATTATGTTATAGTTTTGGGAGATTTTAAAAAGGAGCAATTGGGATCCGTTTTGTTTCCTTGTGTTCGTAACCCAAATGGTCTACGCGAGTTTTTTTGAGGACGAAGGATGTATATGTCAGGCGAGTGAGAGTTCATGAGTTATTGCGTGTTTGTCGCTGCGAGTTGTCAGTTCCTAAACTAAATAATTATATGGATGAAACGTTCGACTTTTCAGAGGTGTTTGTAATTTTGTTTATAGGATGTACTACCCTCGCTTCTCGATCCGGCATATTTGTCCGGCTCCGGTTCGGGGAGGAGGCAAACGGGCGAAAATCACCTTTTCCCCCTCCCTCTTATAGATTTTCTCTGACTAATTTTAGGAAAGGAGGGGCGATGCGCCTAAGTACAGACTCCAGGAAGGCGGGTCATGCTATATTTTTACTTTTTTCTACTTCTTATCGCGTTTTTATCGAATTGATCAAAATTATTTCAAAACTTTTGAATGAGACTGTTTTGCAGCTCTCAGGCAACCGCATTTGTCCATATTTTTACTTTATGATCGTTTTAGCAGCAATCAACATGATTACTGTAAAGCTTCGTGTATAACCCCCGGGGGGATAAAAAACGTTAGTGGCCAAATCAGGGGGGTTATACACGAGGGGGGGTTATACACGAGGGGGGTTATACTCAAGGGGTTTTTTCAATAGCAGATTTTTTTGCCGTTTTCACAGTGAATTATCCACAGACCACTCATTTATCGCCGTATTGGTAGTCGCTACAGCGTACTGTGCCTTCCTAGTAATCTCACGTATTTTCGATTTCATCCTCTCCGTAGATTTTGTAGGTGCATGGGAGAACGATTCCCTCCTCCTGGAATCCATGTACCGCCAGTCGCCCTTGTCATAGCCAGTAACTTTGCATGCCACGTACTTTTACGACCCATTTCCCAGATATCAGTCAGAACTTTCGCCAATGCATCAGGAATTCGTTATTTTACCCCTCGTGTATAACCCCCCGGGGGTTATACACGATGCCATTTTCGTTAGTCACTGATTAGGGGGTGGGGGTTACCCACCATGCCGCTTTCCGCCACCCACCGATTCGGGGGGGGTAATACACGAGGGGGGTTATACTAGAGGGGGGTTATACACGAAGCTTTACAGTATTATGGTTGCGCGTTTTTTCTGCAGTAGTTTGCTACAGTATTTTCTGGGCTTGGATCCGGCTCCGGCTCCGGCCGGGGCAATTTTTCAGATCCGGCTCGGCTCCGGCTCCGGTACTTTGAAAAATTTCGCCCTGTTACATCTCTACTGTTTACTCTAGACGGCTGGAAAAAACGGGAGGAAGGGTCGCCGTGCCAAGTTCTAAACTACGCGTGTTTGTTTAATTTACGTGTATATTTTTGTGTGCCAAAAAATGCAGGTGCAGTCCAGGCCAGGTGTACGTACGTACCCTATGTATAGATCGACATGGATCACTTTGAGAATAAGAGGGGGGGCCAAAGACGAGGGCGTTCGGCTGTGTCCATGATGGTGACGTTATAGGGACTAGATTGGTATTGCCACACTTATACCCACCCGAGATTCTCGCTAGAAACAACATGAAGTCACCAAGAAACAGGAAACAAGAGACGTGCACGTACAAGTGTAAGGCATGCAGTAGAGACATGGACCGGAAACAAGAACGTTTTGTTATTGGGCTGAGTTCTGTACATACAGTTTGACTGCGGCAGTAAAGGGGTGACACTTTTATTCAACTGGTGCTTGTTTGACCGAAAAATGCCGAAGCGTCGCAGTCTTAACCACACTGTAGCTTCTCCTTCTGCAGCCGCTGATGAAAAAAGAAGACCTTGTGCGGATAATAGTGATGACGATGTGGCATGATTATGTTCGTATCCAAAAATGTTCTGGCGCCTACTGAGTGTGAGTGGTAAATGCATTGTGGAAGAAACGGGCTATGCACGACTCAATACACTATGCGGTGGTGGCCTGACAGTGGTCAGTCAAAGAAATTACGTGAATATCTGCATGAGTGGACAGAACCAGTTTGTAGGGAGACAGATTCAGTACTTAAGGGTATATACGGACTCTTTCCAAAATAATAGCGGGGTTGGGCACGGGCACTTTATGAAACATCAAGGGGAGGGTGACTGGATGAAACGTCAATGTACTCAGAGGCAACTTCTACTGTGGCATGAAACATCAATCTCACCAGTTTACCCGTTAGTATGGGTTTCTCGACGTTTTCTTTCGTTGAACAGAGTATACCATAGTAAACAGGCTATATGAGGTCCTATCTCCATCGATCTCTCCTAGACAACCAGGGCGAGTTGAAAACGGCGAGTGCTTGCTCAAACGAGCATCACCTGAACTTTTCAACAAGCGTCTGTGCGCACTTTAACACGGCCTCTGTGTTGTGCAAACTTCGTCCAAAGCGTTAGCCCCGAATATAAGGTTTTTCTGGAATAACTTTGCGTAGAGGCAACGTAGAGGGGCGCCAGAGGTATCGATCGACTCGTCTCAGTGAGACGAATCGAATGGCTGGATGTTGAAATCTACTCAGCGGTTCGTCCTGTAGCGCCAAATCGCATGTTTTGGGGTGTCTTTAGACGTCTTACTACGTCAAATACAAACGCTTTTGGCCGCTCTTTTTTATGTATGGGTAGGCCAAGGTTGGGTCTACATGAAAGCAAAACTGCATGCTTGTATGTGCTGTGTGGCGAGCGCTTAGCTCCTCAAAGTTGGGTCGGAAAGAGTCCGTATCCACCTTAGGGGAGCTATTGATTTTTCCCACCATAATAAGCGTTATTGAAGCGATTCATGTCGATGTGTACATACTAGTAGCTGAAGCAATATCTTTGAACATCTGGTTAATTTCAAACAAAAAGATGTTACGACCGTGGCGTAAGTAAAAATGCAATAATAATGACCTATGGAGTACAGTACCATGCGTGTACCGCAAGTCGCAACCGCACCATGCAATAAAGTATGTAGTACCGTATTTTTGGGTGTATAGCCCCAATCGAGAGGTCTGATGGGGGGTTATACACTGGGGGGGATATACACTGGGGGGGGGGGGGATATACATGGGACAAAATTTTTGTTTGTGAGAGGTGTACAGTGGCATGCTTTTTAGGTCAAAAGTACGTGTTTTAGGGCATAATCGCGGTTAAAACAGGGTTATTCTAGTATAAGACATGCTCAGCTAAGCTTATAGGCATGGGTAGCATGGTGTAGGAGTAGCTATAGCTAGCTTATGACCAGCTTATATAGGTAGGTTAGGTACCTTCCAGTACATGGGGGGCTATACAGGTATACACCAGGGGGATATACATAGGACAAAATTTATGTTTTGCCATTGGGTTATACACTTGGGGATATACTCAGGGGGGGATATACACCCAAAATTACTGTAATTCTCTTATCTGCACCTGATCCTCTTCAATCTTAAGCTCTACGCCTACAATACAACTTGGTCAACATTCAACAACATTATGAAAATTAAAAAGATTACAATTCACAGAGATTTATTGTCATGTTTCAGATTTGAACATCTGCAACGATAATTATTACGTCAAGCCAGTTAGAAACTTACATTTGCATGTACGCACAAGGCACAAGTACCTATAATTGTAAAGATTTTGCTAAAGCTAGCTGACCAAACAGAGCATTGGCACAGATTGAATTTGAGCCAAATAAAAACGGGAGCAATCATACCCGAAACCAAATAAATACTTATCAGTGACTTGATTTTCTTCTCAGGTTGTCCATCTTTGCTGCCTTTGAGCTTTCCTTCCAGTACTAACACTAAGGATGCAACTAAAGTGGTCCATTGGCCTCATGGCTCTGGCCATAACAATGGGCTTTGTGGCTGAGGCTATGAACGAAAATAGTTGCAAAATTGGGGACACCGAAGTGAAGAACTTCATCAAGTTTGAGTGTCGCTCAGTGGGAGTCAGACCAATTGGTAACTCAACGCTGGAACCCTCGCACCCAATCCGTTGCCTCTCTATTTGCGATATGCGGTTGGGTTGGTCGTTACGATAGCGACCCCGCGGTATTTAGTGAAAGTTTGGATCGGTCTCTATGGGGTCGTCGACGTCATTTTGTTGTCAGTTCTTCTTTTCACTCGCTCCTTTTCCGCTCCCAGATGATTAAACAGGGTCGACGACTCCGCAGGCACCGATCCAAACTTCTTACACTAAATACCGCGGAGTCGCTATTGACCAACCCAATCGCGTCACCGCATATCGTCCATATCTTTATGTTTCAAATGTGGCATTGCATTATTTTAAGGATGCGTTCCAAACAATAAATCAAATGGCAAGTTGATTGGAAACGGTGCACTCATGAAAAAGATCCATTCTGGTACAAGTGTACTGTATCAGGCAACACTGCTTCATACCAGATTACTCGTAAGCAAATTTCATGGCTACCCTACATTATAACATTACCATACTGTACCAAAGGTGGGTAACCAAGAAGAACAAAACAGTGCAAGGTTGTACAGTATAGCACATGATTTTTGAGTGTAACGGAACTCGCAAGGGACCAGCCAATATTTTTGTATTTTTTAAGACTGTAAGGGTCCCAGTGGGCAAAAAATGAATCCTGGCACAAAAGCTATGGACAAGGACGGAACAGGAAAGTACGATTGCAAAAAAACCGCTGATGGTTCTGTTACCTTGACATTCGAGAAGGGTAAGAAAAGCTCAAGAACGCGTGCTGTATGTAACCAATCAAAAAGTCAGCATGATCAGGTTGTTTTCCGTCGTTTTTAGCCGCCGGATGCTACTACAACAAAAAGGAATACAAAACGAATGAAGAATTTACTCAGAACAATCTGAAGTTAAAGTGCCAGAAAAGTGGATCGGCGTTTTCAATAAAAGTTCTTGGTAAAACTGAAACGCACAGTCACCGCCTAAAAGTTTACCCTACAAGCTGATATACGTACTACATACCGTACATACATAATGAGTAATGACCTCTTTCTATTTTCAAGGATGCGTGACTAAGGATGGAAAGACAATGATAAATCTCGGCGAAACTAAAACTGTTGGCAAGGAGAAATACCAGTGCGATGGTTATTCTTGGTACAAGCCCGAGCAATGTCGATTGATCAATATCAGCGGTAAACTCATTTTCGTATACTATAATACACAGTTGAGACGAGAGTGCTATAGCTAATGTACTAACACACATTGAAACATACTAGAGCACTGTACTGTACATAGGTACATACACGGAGCGCATCGAACCGTAGTCTAACACAGTTAGTTAGTTATTATTATGTTCTTTTTTCTCGTCAGAGCAAACATGTTCCAAGAATGGTAAGAAGCACGCTGTGGACTCCACCTGGGATGAAAAAGGAGTCCGCTACATTTGCAACGGATACTACAGTTCCTACCAAAAGAAGTATTCCACCTACGTTTCGAAACAAGGTACGTAAGTGTAAGATACCCGATTATTGCTGCAAGCAAAGTTATGCGAGGAAATAGTTTCTATTCAATTCAAAGTGACAGATTTCAGCAGGAATTACATAGGGTATACGACTTTATGCATAAAATCTTGACTTACAGGATGCGCAAGTAAAAGCAAAAAGTCTGGAAAGTCTGTCCTTGTGAAAACCGAAAACTACGAAGAAATTGACGGAGAGTGGTTCTATTGCAGCAAAGATTACGTCGTATCCATGAAAAGTTAGTAAACAATAAAGCAAGCATAGCCGAGTTCCTGAGATCTGCTGGTCTTCCCACTTGTGCGGGTCGTGGATGAATCGCGCAGTACGACTACCGTACATCTTGCTGAATAATGTACTCGTTGTTTGTTTTGTAGAACCATCCTGTACTCAAGCTGGAAAAACCTATAGCGCACCCAACACCTGGGAGTACAACGATGTGTACTACAGCTGCTATTTGAGGCATAAACGGCTCTATCTGGCTATCAAAGGTATTCACCATATGCAATAAGAGCCGTACTTGGTCGCGAGGCGACCCCTCTGAACTAACCTTAATTTTCAGTGCAACTTTTGATCGGTAGTCGACGCGAAGGTCGGTGCGGAAAGAAACAAACGAGCAAGAAAGACGACCGCGCCGAACTTCGCGTCGACTACCGATCAAAAGTTGCACTGAAAATCAAGGTTAATTCAGAGGGGTCGCCTCGCGACCAAGCACGGCTCTTATTGCATATGGTGAATAGTGAATTGTCGCTCCCTCTCATCGCTCAAGTCAAGTCAAGTCAAGTCAAGTTTATTTTTCATAATGTGGGGAAATAGACATTAACCCGACCATACTAGGTAAAGACGATAAAACGTGATCACCCGGGGGTATGCTTGATGCTGCACCCTTAACTAAAAAGTGTCCTAGAAAAAAGTTACGTAGGTACACTAAATAGATAATTATCGGGCGTAGAAATTTGCAATCGTATCCATTAGAACACAGCGGGTAACGGTCCGGGCTCATTTCTCCTCCTCCTCCGCCATCGCCTTGTTCCCCCATCTGGATTTTCCTGGTTTAGGCACCGAGCCGCGTTTACGAGCAGTGGGATATGCAATTCTCATACCTCTTGGGTTTTTCCCGTTGAAGTGCTTCAAAGAAACCCCTCTCTCTCGATTTTCCTCCGGAACTCTGACACAGTGGGTGTGTGTCGAAAGAAGTGCCCATCCTTTCTCCTCCCCTTGTGAAAAGCTGTGGAGGGAGGAGGTTCCAGGTGTCAACGGCATATTCAAGTGTAGTTTTGGTGGCCCGTGGCTTTTGCCGATCATTCGCCTCCAAGAACTTATTCCCGATTCGATCGCTTTCTCCCTGTCCTCGCCAACATACCCCTAAGCCACCACAAACCATCCAATTCTTAGCGCAAGGCCAAGCGAATATGGTTATCGCTCCTTACAGTAGGTATGTTTCATTTTAGGATGCTACTTTAAGTTATCTAGTGGCAAAAGACAGCTTGTCGGAGGAAACAGTGTGGCAAAAATTGAGAACAAATATCGACATTGCTCAATAACAAAGCAGAAACTCATCACTCTCTCTGGTAAACAACGAAAAAGATGTACAGAAAGCATTGGGATGACAAAACATTGAATTTAAAAGAATGTGCCTAAGAAGGTACTCTGTACAACTATTTCTAGATGCCGAGTCCAAGTGCACGCACAACTGGAAAACCGAAGGCTTACAAAGCGAAATGGATCGATAACAATGTTCAGTATCGCTGCTGGTGGTTAAGTTTAAGAATGGAAGTCTATCCTGATTGTAAGAGAAAAACCTGGCTGAATCAAGGGCACGCACAAGAAACAAGAACAGGACGAGTGTTTTGCAGATTGTACCATGAAGAATGGGAAGAGATTAAACCGTAATGAAATGTACACTGACCCGAAAGTGTACCAAGTCCAATAAGTGGTTGTGTTTGGTACAAATGCCTTTATGGAAGAAACTACGGACCTACAAAATGGGGCTACAAAATGGAACAAATCGAGTGAGTCAGCTTACTGGAAGTGGAAAAAAGTCTGGACGGGCAAGGGGGGTGGTCAGGAGCAGGTGGCAACAGAGCCACTACTACCACTACAACCACCACAACTACAACAACTACAACTCCAACTCCAACTACAACTACAACAACTACACTGAATATGCCGTTGACACCTGGAACCCCCTCCCTTGTGAGAAAAGCTGTGGACTACAGCAATCGCGAAAAGTGCACAAAACAAGTGTATGTCAGCGTTTTGCCTCAAATGAGAAAATTTTTGACTTTGTAAAAAGAAGACGCGCGGGCTTGCTGAGGCAGGGAGAATATGATCTAAACAAAATCCTAGTTACACGGTGTTTGAGCCACCCGAGGGAAGCCGAGATCGAGTCGAGATATCCAATTAAAGTGCATTTTCCCAATTCAGTTTGTTCGCAATAGTTTGTCAATTAACTATTAGGCACCGTACGCATACGTAAAACGGTACAAAAACAATGTCGCAGTAGTAGTCTACGGTATGTGACAGTACATCTGTGAATAATGTACGTGGAATATGGAAGACACGCCCCATATTGAATTTTTGCACATATCACTGACACTTATTGTGCCAATAAGACACGGTAGGCGTCGGCACCAATAGCATACATACGGTACTCCATCCCAAATGTACTGGCGCTTAGCAGTCGTGAGCGAGAGTTTGTTCGGTAGGTAGTGTTTCGTTGGCTCGTTATGTAGCGATGTTGCAGTCATGTCGAGTGTTTTGATAACTCTTCAGCTTTGTGTTACCTGGATGTACAAGTATGTATGATTGTGTGGAGGCGCTGCGTCCCGTTGGGGGACATTGCGTACAAGTGTTGTTATGAAGATGCGGTTGCCTCGTGTCCCAGCCTCTTCTGATTCTTAGTTCGTGGATGCGATGCGATGGGTGTGTGGTCAAGGCTCTCTGTCTTTCCATCTCATCAATGTACGTACTACTCGTGTGCTTGCTCTTTGGGCAGACTGTAAACTGTTACCCACATCTCTGCCGTCATCATCACTCTCGTTTTTGCTGTGAGGGCACCAAACGAGAGCCATAGACACTGTTTTTGTACCAGTACGTAGTTGTATAGGTTGTACATAGTACATACAGTTGCTTGATAGTCTATTGACAAACCATTATCCCAACCAACTGGGATTGAAAGACGCACTTCAGTCAATATCTGCAGAGTAGCGACTCGATTCCAGTTCTCCCTCTAATTTGAGGTTGGTGTAAGTCGTAGGGAGGGAGGAAGGGGATTTGAAGGGGGATTTCTGAGATATCGCTCTGGGAAAATTACAGTGTAACTACGTATGTAGGACATGCATGTCTGAGCTGCTGAAACTCGGAGGAACAAGATAAGTTTTTGTCTTAGGATGACCCCTCGGAATGTCTCTCTCTTTCTGCCTGCACGACCACGTCGTTCCTTCTCTTTCTGTACAAAGTCATTCTCATTTCCATTTGAGGAAAAATTATGTAACATATTACACTTGTATTTTGTCGCTCAAGGTGCCATTCGCTACACGGGAAACACTACAGCAATCGCGTACCGGGCGAAAGATACAAGAACTGTACCACAAGTTACGTACGTACGCACACAAACATGAACATACATCACATACTACACACATGCTCTAGTCTCTAGAGAAAATGACTGTTGCGAGACAGCTATGTATTGTATCTCAACTTGCACAGACGGAACTCTTAGCATGCATTCGGCGTATTGGCCTGCCCTCGAATTTTTGTAGAAAAAGTCGCGTTTCTCCGCCACGAAATTCCACCCAGACAGTGCAGGATATGCCTGTCTACAGTCACTCATTCCAGCACCAACGGAACGAAGAACGTTA
>JASAMW010006681.1:0-75992 GCA_030247985.1 Epsilonema sp. ZAB3_2
ACGAGCGGCGTGATGAGGACGAATAGCGGCGTTCTCTTCCACGGCTTCTGCTTCCTGTTCCCTCCAGTCGTCACCGTACCGTCCATCTGAAGGAGATGGGCGGTCGTAGTTGGAGCTTTTTGCAGAGGATGATTTCCTGTCTCCATCCATAGCGGCTTCCCATCCGGTAAGAACAGATTGCAGCTCAGAAAGTGTCTTAACATGACGATAGTCAGTCAGAACTTTCGTCCGCCACTGTTCAGGGAGCAGCCATAGGAGACGATCGTATCCGTTGGTCTCTCGTTCCCAACTTGACGAATCCGGTCTGGCACGGAAGACGGCTTCTCTCACTCGCTGAGCCAGGCTGAGAATCGACTCGTCGTCTCGCCATTTGAGTGAGTTGAGCTCGGTCGACGCGTTCACGTACTCGCCTGAACCCACGACTAATCGTAGGAGACGAGAGCGAATTTCTTCATAGGAGATCTGCGGATTCTCCATCACGAGAGTAGTGTAGAGGCGTCGAATCACTCCTCCGAGAAACTTGCCCAGTTGACGTACCCAAAGGGCTTCGTCTTTCCAGTGAAATGATGCATACTCTTCGTAAAGCGTGAAGAAATACATCACCTCAATGACGGACCAGTTCTCGCTGCGCCAGACATCAGGTTTGCTGACTTTTGGTTGGTAGTTTGGGGCATTCCAAGTGTTCGTTGCAGGTTCCGGCGTGGATATAGCGGCTCCATTAAATCTTCCCGAATTGGGCCCTCCCGGGGGTCGCCAGGCGGGCCTCTAGGTGGCCCTCCCGGGTACAGAGGTCCGGGTGGTCCAGATGGGCGTCTGGGCCACTGATTCGGTGGTCCTCCGGCATTGTCATCATCCGGTTGGCCATCTCCACCAGGGTCACCACCAGGTGGCAAAGCCGAAGCTCCACCTCCTAGCGGATTAGCAGTTTGGAGAGTTAACTGCTGCAACTGGTCTGTGAGCGAAAGACCAGTGTTACCCTGGGCCAGAGTTGGCGCAGTGGAGGCCATGGATGAACGTGCACCTTGTGGCTGAAAGGGCACTGACTGAGTCGCTTGTTGTAGCAGTTGCAATGGTGCTGGCTCGCGTCCATTCAGGGCAAGGTCTTGGCCATCAGTCCGTATGGCCATCAGCTGGGAATTTTGTAGTCTGTCCAGCGTAGTGATGGGCGCGATGCCAAGGCTGCGGCGCTGATAGTTGCACAAGGCAAGTGCCTCAGCAGTAGTCGGGCCAGTAGAAACCGGTGGATAGGGTCCAGGAATGTGTGCCAAGTCGATAGGACGTGGTTGATATCCTGCGCTAGCGGCTACTGTAGCTAGCGGCTGCTGGAATTGTACTGTCTTGGGAGGTTGGATGACGGCCGACTGAACTGCTCGGTCTTGACGTACTGTCCCCAGCTCGGTAGGAGCATAGGACTGTGCGCTAGACTGGTAGTTCGTCGGTAGCGGGATGTGACTGGCAGGCAATCCGGTCACTATGTCCAGTAGTTGTTGTTGGGCTAGTAGTCGCTCGCGAATGGCAACACGGTTCTGTTCAATCCACAAAACGGCTTCAGGATCGTTCTGTTTGGCAAGTCGCAGTTTTTCAGCCATTTCTTCATCTTCGAGTTTTTCCCAATCCAATGGGTCAGGAGTTGGTGCGTATGGCGAATTGGGCGGCGGTTGTTGCAGTAGAGATGATAGCGGCGGCGGCTGTGGCAGAAATAGGGAAGTCGATTGATGAACCCGAGGACTTAGCGGTTGCTGCTGTGAAGCAGAAACTGCCAGCCCAGAGGCCACGCGCCTGCTGCCTATATGGTTGCGCCCTCCCGGCCGCCAAAGAGGCGGACGTCCTGAGCGCCCTATGGGTCCAATTGTCCCTGCCTGCGCAGGAGGTACGTACGCGCCAAATTGCACTGCATTTAAGTTAGGCACAGATACAGAAGCAGAATACGTGGGGTTAAAACTAGGAGCAGTAGCATTCAAACTAGAAGACACAACATTAGAACCACTAAACAAACTCACAAGGTTATTCAACGGTTGTGGTACAGAAGAATTTGAAGTCACTGGTGTTCGGAGTACTCCGACGCCAGTTCCTCCAACGATGAAAGCTTGCGGCGCTGGACGTGGCTGCGGAAATCGAGGGACACCAGCACCTGAGAATGAGAACGTGGGGGCGGCAGAAACAGAGTTAGCGGCGCCACCAGAAGAAGTAGTCGTGGTGGTAGTAGTAGTCAGACTCATGTTGTACCGTAGCTGTTGTAGCAAATAGAGAAGACGCTTCGCTGCTGGCGGGTTCCGGATCAGAGTCAGACGTCCGGTTCAGTAGCTCTCATAACCAAGTTGCGCTGGCTTCCGAAATTGTTCCGTATCCTTGACGGTTGCAAGGGCTCCAAAAATACACAAGGACGTGCGGTTCGTACTGCCCGTGCACGGTTGATATTCGAATGCAGTGAAGACGTAGCGAATGCGATGGGTAGAAACCGAATAATCAGTTGAGCAGCTCGTAGAATCTCGCCGGCAGACCTTCACTTGTAGAAATCTGCGTTCAGCTCCTGCAGTGTAATGAGGGCTGTGCACAATTTCCACATGACGCTTCCCGAGTTCTGACGAGGTCTGCTGCAAAACCCGGCAATCTTCCCGTCTTGAACCCGCCCTGGATTCCTGAAGACGCGCTTGCAAGAGTCCGGCCTCGGTGAACAGTTCAGAAATAGCGGCTTTCTGGCGATCTCCTGAAGACGGGACAGTCGTCGTCGTCTTCCTTCCCCTCAACCAGCAGCTCAGCTGAAGCGCTTAGCTAGGTACGGTGTACATTAGCGAATAAAGAAATAACGGTAAAATAACCAGTAGAGTACGGTAGCAAATAAACGACGGTAAAAGAAAGAAACGGTTTATAGCAGATATCTCGAAGAGCAGGTGCCCGAATAAAAGAAAACAGGAAAGGCAGCCGAGCAGCGCAAAGAAATAGACAACTGAAAAAGATTGAGGCTGCAGCACGTATTTATAAGTACATAACAAGGCTGCGGTGATTGGCTATTGAGCGGCTCAGATCACATCTCTGTCGTTCTTCTCGAGGTCGCCTTTGAATAGTGCACGGTAGCGGCTGATGACGTAGAGTGACGTATTGTTATTTGCAGGCACCACGCCAACTGGAGAACTGGATTCTTCACGGCGGCCGTGTTCTATAAGTCTAAAGCGCCGGGAAAGGGGCGGAGCCTCGTGGTGGGACCTAAGCTTGCAATAAGGAGTTGGCTTCGGTTTTTAACGTGAGGCAAAAGGGAAGGGAAGCCAACCCTTCCTGTTGTAAAGTAAAGCAGGCGGGCTGCTAACAGTGTTGTTGGCACAGCACCAAGGTCAAACTGCGAGTCTTTGATTAGCTGCTGGCACATCAATATTGGGTGAATAATAATCATTTATAGTTCAAAATGACCGCAAAGCTTAGTCCAACTTTTCTAGCAAAAAATTTTGACCTGTTGTCGCTCATATTTTTGCGCTTTAATTAGAAATGTTTGGCTGGCCTGTTAAAGCAACTTTGCAAGCTGCTGCCTTCCTTTTGTTTACTCTGCACACCCTTGCATGCTTTAGTAGCTGAAAGACAGCTTGGTCAATTGATTGACCTGTGGCCAATCCTTGCTCTTCACAATTGTGTCAGCCAATAAAAGAAGATGTGAAAAATGTGAACGAAATCCGGCGCTTTAGACTTATAGAACAAGGCCGCCGTGTTACATGTTTTGATGCATACTGTAAACGGGGATATTTTCGGACGATCTTTTTTTTCGGACAGAAGGCTTTTTCAACATATTCGGACGGGGAAATTTTCGGACAGATGTCTGACCTCAATGTGCATGCACGCACAGGGACATTTTCTGTATTATGTACGTAGGACGTAGGTACGTACAAACGTACTGTAGACTGTACGTACGTATAGCGATTGGCGAGCTTGTGCTAGTATTTAGTGGTAGCATACTGTGCGGACCAAATAGGCACAGTACTGTATGGGTGTACCGCACTTGCTTACCCAATGCAAAACGATAAAGGCGGGCAGTTAGCAATACGTACATGGAAATAACATACAAAAAATTCGGACGGTAATATTTTCGGACAGAATTTTTTGTCCGAATTGTCCGAAAATTTCCCCCGTCCGAAAATTTCTCCGTTTACAGTAATCGTTGCATTATAGCCACCTATTTGTCCAGTGTGAAAAAATGTGACATTATCAGCCTGAAACATATTGAATATTATAAGAAACTACTTATCAGCTATTGCTGAAAACATGCGCAAATGTCTTAGAATTATCATGCAAAAAACCGTTTCTTTCTACGTGGCTTATTTCTGGAGAAAACTAAACTTGCGCAAATTTCGTCCTATGCCGCATACAGTACGTAGGGGCCTTTGGGCGCACTAAAAAAATCAATATTTTCCTGTGAAAAGTACGGGTGGAAAGGAAGGGAGGGGGGGGGGGGGGGGCCTTCGTCAGAAGGCCTCTCTAGGAGTACATGTCAAAACCAGCGGAACGAAAAGACGGAAACGGACGGACACGGGTCTGTCTAAAAGGCTGACGTTGACGCTGACGCTGACGCAGTGACTAAAAGGCTGACGCCAGCTGACGCTGACAGTAATAAATTCTGAACAAAAAATGAAAACGGTGCAAAATTTTTCCAAAAAATTGCGTCAGCGTCAGCATTTTAGCAGCGAATGATTGCCAATCAACTACATTGAAGACTATAGATCACAAAGAGGTTAGTTAGCAAGCAAGTATAAACAAGAAAACAGGATATATAAAGTGTTATAAACACTTCAGGAGTAGGAAAACAGGAAAATGAACCAGCACAGCAGCAGTCATAAAAAAAATGCGCAAAGATGAACATCAGCTGACACTGGTATAGTGACCATTTATGAAAGGTTTCTAATGATGCAGGCAGCTAGCCGCATCCTTGGCAACACCTCTCTGACAAAAATGGCAGGCAAAGCAAGAATTTCTAATTGAACACTGACAACAGCTACTGTGTTTATGGCATCATGTGTCTTTATTTACAGTCGTACAAATGATGATTCCCAGCTTGTAACTATCCTCTCTATGACCTGCACTTGCATGGCAATCATTCCAGGCTAAAATGCTGACGCTGACGCAATTTTTAGGAAAAAATTTTGCACTGTTTGCATTTTTTGTTCAGAATTGTTACCGTCAGGCCGTCAGCGTCAGCTGGCGTCAGCCTTTTAGTCACTGCGTTAGCGTCAACGTCAGCCTTTTAGCCAGACCCGACGGACCATGGACAGCTAAATTAACAAATCCTTCAATATGGACCCGTCATTTTGCGCATAACTTTAAACGGCCAGACCAGGTGCGGCTTAGATTCCGTTCTTCAACACGCGAAGCATAGGACGGAAATCGAAAAGTTCTAAAAATCTCAAAAATTTTACACTAGAGGTCGGGTTTTTTGCAAGTCTGCTGAGGAAGGAGGAGTTGCACTTTCTTGTAAGGTGAATTTTCTTCAGATTTATTGCTAATTAGCAGCCAGAATTGACATACAATCACTGTATTTGTCACTTTCACTTGTAGAGTACAGCAATCAAAAGCATCAGAAGAGGGGGCAAGTGTTTCAATCTTTTCCCTTTATTTACTTGTGGGCTCCCGAATGAAGAAAATGCAAGAAAGATGTCATGAAACCTTCTTCCACATACACAAGTGCAACAATAGTAGAACAGCCATATGTAGGGCAGTGCATACAGTACTTAAACTCCCTTTTTTTGTTTCACCTACTGATTTGATGAAAGTGTTGTGTCATCAATTGATCTACTATTTCTACTTTGCCTACTCAATGCCTTGCTGGTGATATCACCCTTCGTTTCTGGCCTGTACTCAGTATCAGTACTTTCTATAGTGCTTTCAATTGGTCTAGATAGAACTCTGTATCTGCTATGAAATGCCAAGAAAACTTTGTGTTCACGTCCTAGGTACTCCATCATGCATATCATTACCGTATTTACCTGTGCATAGCCCCCCCCCCTATGCATAGCCCCCCCCCTATGCATAGCCCCATATTGGCAAAACATAAAAAATGCCCTATGCATAGCCCCCCCTATGCATAGCCCCATATGTACTGTACAGTACCTGAACCTACCTACATAAGCTGGTCATAAGCTACCCATAGCCACTCCCACACCAAGCTAAGGTGCCTATAAGCCTGCTTGGGGGTGTATTGTGCTAGAATAACCCTGTTTTGACCTCAATTATGCCCTAAAACACGTGCTTTTGACCTAAAAAATATGCCTCTGCGCACCTCTCAAAAACATAAAAAATGCCCTATGCATATCCCCCCCCTATGCATAGCCCCCCCCCTATGCATAGCCCCATATAGGACCTCTCAATTTTTGCATAGCCCCATGGGGCTATGCATAGGTAAATACGGTACTTTTTGTTGGACAAAACCCCACAATATGGTGCAAAATGGAACAAAAACTTGATGCTCAGTATGCTGTTGCGTGGAAACTAAGCCTCACCTAGTCTAGGCGTCATAAAAGTGACGTGTCCATAAGCGTGGTTTAGTAACATGCAGCGGTCCATGGACGGACACGGAACCCCACAAAAATCTCGAACAAAAACTTTGCTAAAATAGCGCAGAAAACCGGCATAAACCGCACAGTTTTTGACAAAAAATCATGGGTCGCAAGAAAAAGAAGGTTGTGAAGCCTTGGTGCTGGTAAGAGCTTTGACTTTCTCTCCCTTTCTCCTTTATGAACATACATACCATGGAGCCGGTATTGTCTTTTCATTTTTGCTTGCAGGTACTGCAATAGGGAATTTGATGACGACAAAATTCTGATTCAACATCAGAAAGCGAAACATTTCAAATGTCCTACATGTCACAAGAAGCTGTATACGGGTCCAGGCTTGGCGATTCATTGCGTTCAGGTATGCAAATACGTGAATCGTGCTTTTTTGTTTCCGATGAGCATAGGAAGAAGCCTGTTTATGGCCCATTCACATAGGAAGGAAATTTGCTCGGCGTACGCCCGGCGTATCCATGGCTATTCATGGCTTTGCGTGCGTCGAGCCATGGACGCGACGAGCGTACGCCCAGCGCATGTCTGCGCTGTGAATTAGCCATGAAACAGAGTATGTCAAGCAACGTCCACCGTAAAACAACAGAAATAGTCAGTGTTTACGCTCTGCGTGTATTGGCCTTACCCTGCATGCTAGATGGATAGGAGGCTACGCGGTAGCATTGATTACTGCTATAGGGTTAGGCTAATTATGCCGTATATACCTACATACGTGATTGATTGTAGGTTCACAAGGAGACCATGGACAAGATTCCGAATTCGTTGCCTGCCCGATGTTCTACAGAAATAGAAATTTTCGGCATGGAGGGCATACCAGAAGAGGACCTCAGAGCACACGACGCTCAAAAATTAGGACGTAATATTTGCACAACTCCCACGTCATGATCATATCATGCATACCCCCACAATCAGAGCCAATCTGTAGGGTACTGTGTGGTACCCCAGGACATGGGGGAAACCCGGTCACCTAAGCTTTTCTGAACTTGCCGCTTCAGCAAATGATGAACATGGTAGCTCATTTGAAAGCAGGAAGGAGAGTTCAAAGAATCGATTATTGGTAGAATACAATACTATACACTTGTCTCAATCGGTCGTATGGTTGCTGAGATATACTAGGTGTCCGGGTTTACCCCAAACTACCCTATATTTGTTGTTTTCAGTGGACGAAGTGCCGGCAGAGAAACGAATCAGAGTCGACTTGTCGGGGGGTGCGGGAGGGCGTCCCTCTGGGGGGATGCCCCCTCAAGGCATGTACCCCCCAGGGGGTCCAGGCTATCCCGGTATGCCTATGATGCCTGGTATGCCAATGCCGATGAATATGATGCCTATGCCAGGTAATCACTTGCTTAGTATAGTCTGGCCAGAAAGAGTTGGCTATGTGACTAAAGTCGTCCTGCGTAGTTTGCATGTACTCTGCTAAATAGGAGTATGCAAAGCATGGACAGAAATCCGAATTTGTGAATCTAGTTTACGCAACGCGCCTTGAATGCCATATCGAATTCTTGCTGGCCAGACTTTAGTACCAATGTGTGCACATCCCGCAGTGCAGTGAATGGATTCGATTGTTTTTTTCAGGCATGCCTGGGTTTCCGCCGATGGGTATGAACCCTGCAATGATGCAACGAATGCCACCGCGAAATCCGAGGCCACCGCATGCGGTATGTATGTACTGTACATGCACATATGGTAGATAGATATGTCAGTCTTGCGTGACTGACGCCATCTGACTTTGTAGTTCAATGGTTAGGGCGCTCGCCTGGACGAACGCGAGAGATCCAGGGTTCGATTCCTTGGTTTGGGTGCTCTGGCAAAGTTTCTTCCTTCTCGGTCCATTGGTTGCTGATATTTTTGTAGCACAGAAGCTGAAGTGGCCTGATGTTCCCATGACCGGGTTTACCCCACAGTACCCTATCATAATCTTTCGCCTTCCTTTTTGCAGGCTATAGCCCCGCAAATGGTGAACCCAATAGCTCATTTGAAAGAGCATAGTTGACTTGACTGATGTAACAGTTGTCTCAATCGCTCCACTGCTTGGTTGCTGATATTTGCAACCCTGAAAACAGTAGCTTGGCCGGATGTTCCCATGACCTGGTGTACCCCACCCACAGTACCCCATTTTTACCCCATTTACCCCACAGTACCCCTATTTCCCCCATTTTTTGCAGGCTCTAGCCCCGGGTGCAGCTGCCACAAATGATCAATCAGTAGCTCATTTGAAAGAGCAGAGTAGTTCAAGAAATCGAATGTCACTGTTAATCGGTCGGTTGCTGAGATATGCAGGCCTGAAAACTTTAAGCGTAGCACAGTACCCCTTTTTTACCCCATTTACCCCACAGTACCCCTATTTACCCCATTTTTTGCAGGCTCTAGCCCCGGGTGCGGCTGCCGCAGCCTCGGCCAGCGGTGTGCCGCCCGTGCGCGCCACCTTCCCCGCCTATAACGCCGCCAGCCCAGCCACCGCGTCCCCGGATATTGGCGGAGGCGGGGCGGGGCCGGGCGGGGCAGGGGCAGGGGTACCGACGATCGGAGCGCCCTCTGGCGGAGCCAGCACGAAAATCATGCATATGGATGAGGATATTTCACCGGTATCTACGTATTGTATGTATGTTGCGTAGTGTATTGATCTAGGGCTCCCCGTAGCGAGGAAGACGTCAGTAAGCAAAAATTGCAATGCTCGTCCTTGTATGTGGAAAGGACGAAGCATCATACTTACGAGATGACCCAGGGCATGCAACGCCCTCAGCGCGTTACATCTGAAAAACATTGCGGGTCAGCTTGCGACCACCCATTATGCCGCGTTCACTCATAAGACGTCCGTACTGGACACGTCTGATGTGCTACCATGGAGGCTGTACACGGACGTGCGGACGCCTTGTGAACGCGGCATTATTCTTTTGCGCAAGTAGCGAATACGTAAGTAAGACTGTTTCTGTGCGATTACATTATGTACGTTGTTTCAGGCATGCCAACCGCTGCGGGTAGAGACTAAGTTGGTGGTCACCTCCTCCAATGGTCCACCGATGTGCACAATACTGAAAAATCCAGTGAGATGCATCCACTTTCAAGTAACTTTTGACTCCAGCTTCTTTCTACAACTCATATCCGTTCTTGAAATTAAAATTAGCACCCAGAATATTTTTTTTGGAAAATTTATTTTGCTTTTTCTTCGTTGCAGGACATCACGTCCGATGTCGACCAGATGTGGGCTGGATGTTTCAGCAGATGGACGGAGACAGTGATGGCGGGCTGACAGTTGACGAGCTTCGATCCCTGGAGGGTGATCAGTATGAACCCTGCATCAAACCCTTCCTGGACAGATGCGATGTAGATGCGGACGATTCTATTTCGCTGGACGAGTGGTGTGATTGCTTCGAGTGGGCGGATAAAGGTCAGAAACTATGGACCCGTTGCGTTTTCGCGATGGGGTGGTTGGTCTATGACGACCCCTCGGTATTATTGTTATTTATATTAGTGAAAGTTTGGATCTGTGCCGGCGGGGTCGTCGACGTCACTTGTTGTTGTGAAATTCATTTTTTCACTCACTCGCTCCTTCTCAGATGACTAAGCAACGTCGACATCCCCGTCGTCACCTATCTAAACTTACCGTATTTACCGGTGCATAACCCCGAATGCATAACCCCCCCCCCCCCCCCCAATGCATACCCCCATATTGGCAAAACATAAAAAATGCCCAATGCATAACCCCCCCTATGCATACCCCCATATGTACTGTACAGTACCTGAACCTACCTATGTAAGCTGGTCATATAGTACCCATAGCCACTCCCACACCAAGCTAAGATGCCTATAAGCCTGCTTGGGGGTGTATTGTACTAGAATAACCGTGTTTTGACCTCAATTATGCCCTAAAACACGTGCTTTTGACCTAAAAAATATGCCTCTGCACACCTCTCAAAAACATAAAAAATGCCCCATGCATAACCCTGGGGGGTAGGTACGTGGTAACTTGAGGCGCATTCCCGCCCCAGTTTATCATTTGCGCCCCAAAATTAAGCTGCCAGAGGCGCAAAATTACTGTATGGTAGATATGAAGAGGTGCCGGAAGGTGGCTGGCAAAGAGGTGAACTTGGCGTTTTGCGCCTCAGGTTTTTGTCGACTACCTACCCCCCTGTACCCTCCTCCCCCCCCCCCCCCCCCCCCCAATTCATAACCCCCACTATGCATACCCCCATATGGGACCTCTCAATTTTTGCATACCCCCCACGGGGCTATGCACCGGTAAATACGGTATACTAATTGCCGTGCGGTCACCTTGCGACCATCCAGGAGCAAAGCGCAACTGGCAAAAATAGGCCACTTTCGTCGCCTTTGAAACTTTGCGTATCGCTCTGGTACGGAACAGGTGACTTATTCTGAAAGGATCAGTGTGAACCCTGCGGCTCATTCACGATCGCCGATTTGACCACGCGAAATATTTGCGGCGTTGAACATTTCATTTCACCATGATTTTCACCTGCACCAGTTGCTGTAGTTTTCAAATTTGGACTGCTGTTGTGTCGGACGGATTTATCCCCAGTTATAGTCTGGCCAATAGCAGTTGGCACTTGGACTCAAGGCGAGTTGCGTAGTTTGCATGTATTGTACTTCTGCTAAATAGGAGTACACGAAGCGTGGACAGAAATCCGCATTTGTAAATCTACTTTACGCAACGCGCCTTGAGTCCAAGTGCCAACTGCTATTAGCCAGGCTATAGTTACCCACTTTTTTCCAGTGAGACAAGAGCCGCCTTGCCACCGCGAGCTGCGCAAATCCGACCCTCATCTTCTGGGTTCGCACCGACCCCGATGTGACCCGGAAGGGTTTTACCTGCCGCGCCAGTGCCATGAACGTCAGTGCTGGTGCGTGGACCGCTGGGGAAGGGAATTTGACCACTCTCGGACGCACGGAAGACCCGATTGTGGCCAATACGGTAAGGAAGGGAGAAAGGGAAAATTTTGGACGGAGTAGGATAGCGTGGGGCAAAACCGTCCATGGAGAAATTCGCCCACTTGTGGCGGGTTACCCCCATAACTTGGGACGGAATAGGGTAGCGTGGGGCAAAACGGACCACAGGGAAATCTGTCTCCTGCGGTGGTTTCATGTTCCCCATGTCTAGTCGAACCATTGGGGGATAGGATACTGTAGGGTAAACCCGCCCATGGGGTAAACCCGGTCACCTACGTAGCTCCTTTGAACTTGCTGTTTCAGCAAATGATGAACCAAATACGTAGTAGCTCGTTTGAAAGAGGAGAGCGTTAAAGAAATCGATAGATAAAAGATTTGTCTCAATCGGTCCATGGTTGCTGATATACCGTATGCAGCCCTGAAAGTTTAGGTGGCCGGATTTTTCTTTCCCCGAGTTTACCCCATATTACCCCAAATTATGGAAAATTTGCGATGGAATAGGGCAGCGTGGGGCAAAACCGCCCATGGAGGAATTCGCCCACCTTGTGGCGGGTTATTCCCCATAACCAACTTTGGTGGACGGATTTCCTCTATGGAAGGTTTTGCCCCGCGCTACCGTACATCACAAAAATGGGATGGCATTGTGGGATGCGATGCGATTCTGGATTGAGTCATGCTGGTTGTTTTAGCTGAACATGACACGGATGATGAAGACTTCATGACGGATGGATCGGGCGACGGAGAAGAAAAATGACAAGAAAAGCATGATGCGACCTACGTATCACTCTGCCTTTAAACTGCACTCCTTGTACCAAAAGCGACACATTTTCCAACAATTCAATATTGATGCTTGATAGCATAACGTGTTTGAATTGAACGCTGCTATATGCAAATCTACCGTCTTCCAGGTGTGTACAAAGTGCCAAAGTTGTTTTTTATGTACGTGTTTTAGGGCATCTGCAGCCTACATATTACTAGAAAGGCTGCATGTCAGCGGCTTTCTTGACGATGTACTGTACTGTACTGTACACAATGTTAGTAACTTTATTATAGAAAGCCCAATTGAATAAATAGCAAATGCCAGAACTGCCGATAATAATATCAATCAAAATAACTCGAATCGAATCAAGATGCCGTACGATAATAAGTAATTTTACAGTACGTACATTATCATTCAGCGAGCAGGGTGCAACTTGATCGGCTTCGCACGCTGAGCGGCGATTTCTCTCAACCTCTGGTATGCTGGTCCTTTGTAGTCAACCCGATTACAGCGCAAAACGCACTCCTCCATCTCTTTGCATTCGATCAGCAGCCGCTCCACTTCACCCAATGAAGCATCCGACAAACCACAACTGACCAGATCCAGCTTTTTCAACTTGGGGAACTTGGCGATTTCTCGGCAGAGAGCCGCGAATCCCGACTGATTCTTCGCCAGGAATCTGTTGTATGTAAATTCAATCTCGCAAAGATTGGGGCATATGGGCTGGAGCGACTGGAGAATTTCCACGGCGACAGTCGCAGTCAATTGACAGTTGCGCAGGTAAAGCTTCTCCAATCCTTCCCACTGCTCCTTGCACGAGGTGAAGTGGGCGGAAAGAGTTCCACTACCAATGTACAATGAATGAATCATGAGAATTTTCAAGTCACCCGAAGCGAATTGAAGCGACTCTGCATTCAGCTCTGTATTGTTGTTCCCAAAGAGCCGAAACCATGTCAATTTTGGAAGCGCCTTTAGTACAGCAGACAACAGGGTCCATGCTGGTCCAGGCGTCGATTGTGCCGAAATGTTGAAGTTGAAAAACAGCCACTTCACGCTTTCCATCTGTGGCAGTGAAAGCGCTGAGTCAGACGCTGCGTTACCATCATCGGAATCACAAAGCTCAATTCTTAGCCAAGTCATATCGAGGGCGGCGGCAGATGGCAGAAATTGCGCCACCTGAGCCGGACTTCCGATCAGCCACCAACGGTTACACATGTAGCCACGTTTCTTCGCCACTTCCGCAATGGTGAATGAGAGAGGAAATGTGGCGGCGGCTTCCAGATGTACGACGATCCACTCATAGCCGTTATTCTTCCAAACAGAGCAACCGTCGTTGATATCAGTTATGGCTGATGGCGTCAGAAGCCGCTGTTCTGAAAATGGCACGCCAAAATAGTAGGCAACTCTTCTTTCGTGTTCACGTTGAAACACGGCGACGCAGGCCTCAAACTGGGATTCAGTGGCGCACTCGAGCTTCATGCGCCCGAGCAGAGTGAAAGCGTTGAATTCGAATCTGTACCATACGCGGTCGGAAAAGGTGACCAGCAGATGCTGCTGACACTCAGTAGCGATGAAGCCGAACAGAAGAATGAATGTCTGCTGAAGACTGGGAACCAACCATATATCTTCATCACCTTTGAATATGGCAAGAAAACGGCGAATCTGCCGAGTGGCATGCTTCGTCAGAAAATTACGAACAGCGCGAATAGGATTGAAAGACCAGTGGCGCTCACTTTGTGGAGCAGAGCTAAGCAGCATCTCAAATTCATGCCCAAGTGCGATGGCGGCGAAAAATTCTTGCATGGTTTTGTGAGTGAACGAGTAGGTTTTCACAGTTTCAGTTGAACTCATGGTTTTTGATGCGTTCTTTTCAGAGGTGAAAAAGCCCACTGCTTCCATCAATCCATGATCTACCTTGAATTGGCTAACTGTTTCTTGACTAAACACCACTGTACCCTCCTCGCTTTCTGTCAGGCCTTCCCATGCCATTGAACCAAGACGAACGATTTCTGGATCACTGATCCAGCTGTTGACTTTTAATCTTTTCTTAATCCCCGGTCGCTCTTCGATCAGTGTGATTAGCTTGTTGCCCATCTCCTTGTACAGATGGTATTGGCCGCTTGACACATTGGCATATCCAATGGTCATTGCCATCAGAAGAAGCAGTGGAGGACCCAGCGACTTCTGGAGACTTTTATCGCTTCTGAGTTTGGCGAGAAAATTCTCCTTTTCCTCGTGAGAAAAGTTGTCCAGTTTTGGAAAATGCTGGCACACAAACTCTTCCTGTTTCTGAAGGGTTAGAGGAAGAATGTTGGCGATTTCACAGCGGGATGCGTCGATTTCTCCAATTTTGTATGGTCGGGTGGTGATAATAATGGGTGATCTTGCAATCAGTGTGGCTTCCTTCCCGCTGAAGAGGCGATTGAGTTCATCGCACTGTGCAGCTGATTCGTCCAACCCATCCAAGAGCAGCAAAACGTCCTTCGCGTTCAGTTCCAAGCAGTCCAGTAGGTCTTTTCCGGTTTCAATGCCCATGTCTTGCAGTTGTAGGCTCGCCTGCTTCATCCATTGCCAACAAAGATCAAGGCAGGAGTGAAATTTCTGACCTGCTAAATCTCGGAGTTTCGCCATGAGAACAAGCTTGAATTCGGCCAATTCTGATGAGGGTTGAGTGACACTTGACTGTTTGCCAGACAACAAGTGTTTCCAGTCAAAGCATATTTTCTTCATCAATGTCGATTTTCCTGTGCCTGCGCCTCCACGGACGATGACTGGACGGCCACTCTTGGCTTCCCTCAAGCACGCCTCATAGTCAGCTGATTCTTCTCCCTTCAACTCTCGATGTTTGTGCCGCACGTTGAGGTTGACGTACACTTCATTCAGAGGAATGGCCGTCCCTGGTTGATTGGGCAGAAGCTGTACCGAGGAAGAGACGTCGTACAAATTGGCAATGGCATCAAACACGGCATCTCTTTTCACCCTTGGTCGCATGGGTGGCGTTGAAGTGGAGGGAAGATGGGGAGGAGGAGAGGCTTCACGGGCTGAAGCTGCTGGTTGTTGTCCTGATTGGCCAGCTGTCTCTTGGATGGATACCGTATTTTTGGGTGTATAGCCCCATGGGGCTATACAAAAATCGAGAGGTCCTATGGGGGGTTATACACTGGGGGGATATACAATGGGGGGATAAATATGGGACAAAATTTATGTTTTTGAGAGGTGTGTAGAGGCATGTTTTGGAGGTCAAAAGTACGTGTTTTAGGGCATAATCGCGGTCAAAACAGGGTTATTCTAGTACAAGACATGCTCAGCTAAGCTTATAGGCATAGTAGCTTGGTGTAGGAGACTAGGAGTAGCTTTAGCTAGCTTGTGACCAGCTTACACAGGTAGGTTTAGGTACCTTCCAGTACATGGGGGGTTATACACCAGGGGGGATATACACTGGGCAAAATTTATGTTTTGCCAATGGGGGGTTATACACTGGGGGGATATACAATGGGGGGGGATATACACCCAAAAATACGGTAAGTTTCCTTGACGTTGGATGATGGCTGATTCTGTGGATGCTGGTACAAGCATGGCAGAGAGATGAGGCTGCGTTTTCTCCAATGTCTGACGGAAGTTGTCAAAGGCAGTTGGACCGAGACCTTTTGTAATCCCAATCAGTTCCAATACTTTGTCCTCTTTAGTGCGGGAACTGCAATGAGTAGGCATATTATTACATACTGTAATGCCGCGTTTATAACCCCCCTCGAATATAACCCCCTCGTATATAACCCCCCTAATCGGTCACTAAGCTCATTTGCCCTCGTTTATAACCCCCTATTACAAACTGCAAACGACAGTAAAAATCAATGCTTTTTGCATAGAAAACGTGAAGAAAACACTGTTTTACTGCGATTTGCTGCAAAAGCAGTGCATCTGACTCTGACAGCTTTCCCTACACTTTCTACCTGACGAACAAAATTATGTCTCCTTGAAAAGGTTACTTTTTGGCAATTTCTGAGATGTTATGCGTCAGTTTTCACCAGGTATCAGGTTATTGCCTCAGAAAACACCCCAAATAAGGTCAAAAATGAGCTCAGGAGGTCAAAAAACCCCGTATCGGGCGCTGTTGGAAAAAGCCCTCGAATATAACCCCCCTCTTGTATAACCCCCCTCGTATATAGCCCCCCCTAATCGGCCACTAACGTTTTATTAACCCCCGGGGGTTATAAACGCGGCATTACAGTACATACTGTACGGACATGACGATATCAAAAATATACGATTAGGCCTATATGATGATCAAAGCGTGCATGCAGTGTATTGCGTTACGTTACCTCATAATGCGGTCCAAGTGTTGATCACTGTACATTCCTGTAGCCTTTAGATCGATGATAAAACTTGTAATATCCAAATCTTTGACAAAAGCTGGCAACGTCTTATCCAATAGAGCATGATGACGATCCTCCATGTTGAAGGTACTGTATTATGGACGTACCTCACAAAGAAAATGCGAGCCTTATACGTATGCGTTCTTTTGAGGCAATGTGAATTGGTATAATAGAGCAAGTTGATGTTTGATGACTTTCGACCTGACTTTGTCGCACCAAGGCTATGCAAAATGGTCCCCTGTGTGTGATTGCAAAAGCCGAGAGTAAATATGCACACTTTAGCTGTAGCAGTAATGACAATGAGCGTCTCTGTCACATGCAATACCTACTGATTGTGATTATGATAAAGAGCGAGCCTTTTGCAAACAAATGATTAAAAATAGTTGCCCTTTTGCCCTTTGCTTGGGCGGATCTTCGATTTACAAAATAGTGCCATTTTCTTCTTCTACTAATTGCATTACTTGTATAGGCCTATATAAATACATTGCGCTAAATAATATCTAAGACTACAAATAAATGTAGCCCAGTGCAGAAACCATGTACTCCTGAAGTGAAATGTGTAATATTATTTATAGGAGAACATGGATAATGTCGTTTGCTAAAATCAGCGGAACGAAATACCGAAAAGACGGAAACGCGAAAGCGAAGCGAAACGCCACAAAAATCTCGAAAAAACTTTTGCTAAAATAGTGCAGAAAACCGGCATAAACGGCACAGTTTCTGAAAAAAAATCATGGGTCGCAAGAAAAAGAAGATTGTGAAGCCTTGGTGCTGGTAAGATTTAGATTTTCTCTCCCATTTTCCTATTTGTGTAAATGTGTACGTACATACATTGGCCGGTATTGTCTGTCTTTTCATTTTTGCTTGCAGGTACTGCAATAGAGAATTTGATGACGATAAAATTCTGATTCAACATCAGAAGGCGAAACATTTCAAATGTCCCACATGCCACAAGAAGCTGTATACGGGTCCGGGCTTGGCGATTCATTGCGTTCAGGTATGTAAATACGCGAATCGTGCTTTTTTGTTCACAATGAGCATAGGAAGAGCCTGTTTATGACCCATTCACATAGGAAGGAAGTTTGCTCGGCGTACGCCCGGCGTATCCATGGCTATCCATGCTTTTGCGTGCGTCGAGCCATGGACGCGACGAGCGTAAGCCCAGCGCATGTCTCTGCTGTGAATGAGCCATGAAACAGAGTATGTCAAGCAATGTACACTGTACTACAACAAAAGTAGTCAATATTTACGCTGTTTTGCGTTGTACTCTGCGTGTATCAGCCTTACGCTACATGCAAGATGGATAGGAGGCCACACGATAGCATTTACTGCCATATAGCGTAAGGCTAATATTGCCGTGTATGCCTACATACCATGCGTGATTGATTGTAGGTTCACAAGGAGACCATGGACAAGATTCCGAATGCGTTACCTGCCCGCTGTTCCACGGAAATAGAAATTTTCGGCATGGAGGGCATACCAGAAGAGGACCTCAGAGCACACGATGCTCAAAAATTAGGACGTAATATATGCACAACTCCCACATCAATTCACACCCGCACAACAATTCCAATCTGTACAACAATCGTATCTACCGTATTTACCGGTGCATAGCCCTGGGCTGTGCAATAAATAGTTTTTGAGGCTTGTTTTTTAGGTAAAAGCACGTGTTTTAGGGCATGATTGAGGTCAGAACAAGGTTATTCTGGTGTAATAAAGGCTTATAAGCATCTTTAGCTTGTGGGAGTGGCTATGAGTAGGTAATGACCAGCTCATATGGGTAGCATCAGGTACTCCACAGTTCATATGGTGCTATGCATTTGTACATTATTTTTGTTTTGTCAATATGGGACTGTGCATTCGGGGCTGTGCATTGGTAAATACGGTATGACACTTTACCCCTGTCCCAATTTACCCCACGCTACCCGATATCTTTGTTTTCAGTGGACGAAGTGCCAGCAGAGAAGCGAATTAGAGTCGACTTGTCGGGGGGTGCCGGTGGGGGTCCGTCTGGGGGGATGCCCCCGCAAGGCATGTACCCCCCAGGGGGTCCCGGCTATCCCGGCATGCCTATGATGCCTGGCATGCCCATGCCCATGAATATGATGCCTATGCCAGGTAACTAGCTAGGGATGAACATGATGCCTATGCCAGCTAATTATGCATACAGTAGGGTACCATAGAGTAAATCCGGCCATGGGAAAATCCGGCCACCTAAGTGTCAGGTGAGCTGCATACGTATCTCAGCAACCATTCAATATACCGATTGAGACTAGTATAATATCAATCGATTCCTCGAACTCTCCTCTTTCAAATGAGCTACCGTATTTTTGGGTGTATAGCCCCATACAAAAATCGAGAGGTCCTATGGGGGGTTATACACTGGGGGGGGGGGGGGCATATACAATGGGGGGGGGGGGGGGATAAATATGGGACAAAATTTATGTTTTTGAGAGGTGTGTAGAGGCATGTTTTTGAGGTCAAAAGCATGTGTTTTAGGGCATAATCGCGGTCAAAACAGGGTTATTCTAGTACAAGACATGCTCAGCTAAGCTTATAGGCATAGTAGCTTGGTGTAGGAGTAGCTATAGCTACAGTAGCTTATGACCAGCTTACATAGGTAGGTTAGGTACCTTCCAGTACATGAGGGGTTATACACCAGGGGGGGATATACACTGGGCAAAATTTATGTTTTGCCAATGGGGGGTTATACACTGGGGGGATATACAATGGGGGATATACACCCAAAAATACGGTATTTGGTTCGTCGCTTGCTAAAACAGCAAGTTCAAAGAAGCGTAGGTGGCCAGGTTTACCTTACCTCATGGCTGGTTTGCCCCATAGTACCCTACGCAACGTACACTTACTCAAGTTCTAATATTATTCGCCAGTTGTGGTCTCAGAAATTATGGGTGGTCGCGGGCTGATCCCTCTGTTTTTCAGTGCGAGTTTTTATCGCTGCTGGCGGGGTGACTGATAAAAACGCACCAAAAATAGAGAGGGGCAGCTCCCACCACCCATTATTTTAAGCGCAACGAGCGAATATCTGTAGCTTTTTGCCCATCTCTTGTACTTATAGCATGTTGCGCATCTATGACTTTGTATGTAATGCTATATATATGCACAGTGTATGATGGTCATGTGGTCGTATTCATGTACGGTCGTATTCGATTATTTTTTCAGGCATGCCTGGCTTTCCACCGATGGGTATGAACCCTGCAATGATGCAGCGAATGCCACCGCGAAATCCGAGACCGCCGCATGCGGTACTTACATACACATATGATTGATAGAGAGTGCTATGGGGTAAACCCGGTCATGAGGAAATCCGGCCACCTAAAGCTTCAGGGCTGCATCTCTCAGCAGCCAAAGGACTGATTGAGACAAATGTTCTATCAATCGATTTCCTGAACTCTTCTCATTCAAATGAGCTACACTTTGGTTCATCGTTTGCTGAAACTGCAAATTCAAAGGAGCTTAGGTGGCCGGGTTTACCCCATGGCCGGGTTTACCCTACAGTACCATATATGTCAGTCTTGCGCTTGTCTTCGATTTTGTATGTATAAACGGGTTATGGACTAGTTGCGCTGACGCGATGGGAGGGTACTGTGGGGTAAAACCGGCCACCTAGGCTCCTTTGGAGGTGCTTTTCAGCAAAATGATGAACTACTGTAAGATCATTTGAAAAAGGAGAGTTCAATGAATCGATTGATATTCCATTGGTTGCTGCCATATGCAGCTCTGAAACTTAGGTGGCCGGGTTTACCCCATGGCCGGATTTACCCCACAGTACCGTATATTCTTTCGCCTTTCTTTTGCAGGCTCTAGCCCCGGGCGCAGCTGCCGCAGCCTCGGCCAGCGGTGTGCCCCCCGTGCGCGCCACTTTCCCCGCCTATAACGCCGCCACCACAGCCTCCGCGTCCCCGGATATTGGCGGAGGCGGGACGGGGCCGGGCGGGGCAGGGGCAGGGGTACCGACGATCGCAGCGCCCTCTGGCGGAGCCAGCACCAAAATCATGCATCCGGATGAGGATATTTCACTGGTATGTACGTATACGTATGTGAAGTACGCTGTATTTGCCTTGTCTGTCGCTTGCCTCCCCTTTGCTAAAGGAAGGTCGAAGATAATGAGGGGGTGGCCGGAATTTCCCCGAACCTGAATTACTACGCCGCACTATCCAACCCTACCCACCAGTTTATTTAGAGGACAAGAGAAGTAGCCTGAATTATTGGGCAGGCCAGTGCGTGAGTCGAACACGCAGCGCAGCTCGGAATTACGCCCCTATTATTAGCGCACATCCCCGTCTGACCGCACACCTCAATTTCTCAGACTTCCCCTCTTCTACCTCCTCACTGGGCTCGTACACGCTCTTTTTTCGACCGCACAGACTTGCGGTACGGACCGTATGTCTGTCCGCGACGCAAACTTGCCTGCTGCTGTACAGCAGACGATGTACATGATGTTTTACCTCCACCCACCAGTTTAGTTGTTGATTTTGCAGGAAGAGAGAAGAGCCATGTTTCCTCGCTATGGACGCCGAGGTCCGGCCGGTCCGCCAAGTTCTGTGGCTTCGGTGTCAGGTAGTAGACCAGGAGGCATGGGTGGTGGTGTGCCCCCAGGCGGCCCTCCGACCGGTAAGTCCAGTGCTTCTTTTTATTCCTTTGTCCTCCTTCATATATGCGGGGTAAACCCGGTTGACTGGGGTGGGGTAAACACGGCCATCTATAATCTGGCCCCCACTGATCTGATAGTTCGCTATGAAACTCAAGTCGTCATGCGTTGTTGTTTGCATGTACTTCTGTAAAATGGGAGAACGCGAAGCACGGAGAGAAATCCGCATGTTTGTAATTATATTTTACGACTTGATTTTCATAGCGATCTGGGTGGCTGGGTTTACTCTTTTCTCCACCATAAACCAACGCGGCCGGGTTTACCCCGCACTACCCTACACCACACCTGCGTTGTTGAAGCGTTACTATTGGGAGCATAGGAAAACAGGCGAAGTTATCTGTCTGTGTCTGCCGCTCTGCGGGAATTTGGCGTAAAATAGGTACGAATTAGTACAGCAGTAGGTACTGTAAACTACTGTAGTATGCATACGTAACGTATTACAATGTATATTGTACCTACCTACGGTTTACTACTTCTAAAACTCTCGAATTGTCTGTTTTGTACTGTTTATCTCTTTCAAGCGTGCACGTACAGTCGGTGTAAGTACTGTAACGGCACGTTACTTAGCCAGTATGTACAGTCATGATAATTTTCTCTGCCCTCTCAATAGCTGAAAACGTACCGAAAATGGCCCAACGTCTTGGATAAGGTAAAAATGCCTATATATGGCTGGGAATGAGGATTCTGGGGGATTATAGTACGTTCATAGGCCAATTGGGAAGGATAAGGACTGAAATCTTCTCCGTGTCCTTGTCGTATAAAGAGGAGTATGGCGTAGGTTTGGTGAATAGGCTAAAAGGTCTCTAGGCTAGGGTAGGGTATATCTGAAGCATGCACGGCGTTATTGTTGCACACAAGTACTATTTTTGGTGCTACTGTCACTCACGCAAACTGGGCATACTCTCCCGTTGCGCTGTACTGTACTAGCCCCGTCCTGTTGTAGGTTTTCCTGGCATGCCGCCAACTGGCTTTCCCATGCACGCAGGAGGGATGCCTCCATACGGTAAGCAACGACCATACATCATTCAGAAAAGTGCATACAATTTGTACAGTATGTACATACGCACATGTTGTGCATAATGGCCGTGTGTACTATTCGCTACTTGCGCTTAGAAATTGTGTTTGCGAAAGCTGACTCTTTTTTCAGTGTGACCACCAAAATTATTATTTCTTAGCGCAACTAGCGAATACGTGGACGGTGTCTGTGTGATAACATTATGTATATACTTTGTTTTCAGGTATGCCAACCGCTGCTGGTAGATACTAAGTTGCGCAAAACAGCGACAGAACTTGAGACGCACTTTGTGAAGGATTAGGAGGGGAAATTTGAGAAAATGAGGCGTTTGTAAGGGGAGGTATCAAGACAGGCGATGTGAACATGCGGATAAGGCGAATATTGCAGCGGAACAGGTGAATGAATGGATAGGCCTAAATAAATACGTTATGTATGGTACGTGTGCAATGGTCAGGTTTCACAGTACGTACGGTGATAGTACTGTTGGTTTCGAGTGGTATTGTACTGCATTGATAGAATAGATGTTGGTGGCACGTACGCAAATACATATACAGTACGTACATGCGTGTGTTCACGCACGTACAGTAACATTGGAGGATGGCGGTACAATATTTTAGAGACCCCAACTACGAAGCCAGTGGTAAATTTATGTAAAGTTGGCGATACCTGGCCAAGTGCACTAATTTTTTATTCCATTTTGTATCATCTTTCGTACTGAGTAAGAGCTCCACTGATTATCATACGTATTCAATGAATGGTACGTGTGCAATGGTCAGGTTTCACAGTACGTACGGTGGTAGTACTGTTGGTCTCGAGTGGTATTGTATTGCAGTGTGAGATGTAGGTACGTACGTACGTATACATATACAGTACGTACATGCGTGCGTATGTTACGCACGTACAGTAAATTGGAGGATAATGGTACAATACTTTAGAGACCCCAACTATGAAGCCAGCGGTAAATTTATGTAAAGTTGGCGAAACCTGGCCATTTGCACTTTTTTCCATATTATTTTATCGTAAGAGCTCCATTGATTACTACACGTATTCATAATGATTGTCATTCTTGGACGGACCCTCGGTAACTTTTTTTGGTTTTGGTTGTTTTGTGGGTGATAATATTGCACGTTCGTACGTACAGATACAATTCAGTTCTTTTTGTATGGCCTACTACTGTTGCTTTGCTATTGTATTTTACTTGGTAGGTGGTGTATGATGATGACACGCCTATAAATCGCTTTGTATAGGCTATCAATATTATTCGATTATCCACGTCAATATGTCAAGCTAATCATCACAGTGTGTACGACACAGTATAGTATCAATAAAGCATCTGCTTGATTATTTTGTATGTATGTATGTACGTACGTGATTGATTGTTTGTTATTGATTTACTACGGTGGCCGTATAAATCTTTCTTTGCATGGTGTTTGGATAAAGTTTCGCTTTTAATGATATTTGCACGCAATGAAAATGAATCGAACAGGCTCAAAATCTCTGCCTTCAATGGCATTACTTTGATGAAGTGAAAACATACATAAAAAGGGTACTGTGGGGTAAAGTGGAAGTGGGACAGGGAAATTTGTTTGCTTGATGTCCGAATTTACCCCCTGTGCCTGTCACCCCACAGTACGATACTCGTCGTCGTGTAAGTATACAATATAGTTGCCATATTCTGTTGCTAGTGTTTGTGATGTGAAAAAGGGAAGGAATGCGAATTGTTGGACCACTGGTCAATGCCTTCTGTATGTCACTGGGTAAATGGTCGCTCCGATTTGGCTCTGCTTTCTGTGCGTTGGTGTGTTTTCGTGACAAATGCTTGGACATTGCAACTATCACGGAATATTCCATGCAGGTACGTTTGTCGTAACATACGTAACGTGTAACGTATGTACGTACACATGACGGTATTGTACGTCCGTACAAAGCTATTACCAAGGATCCATGAACAAGAATAGAATCTTGCATGGCCTGCGCAGATCGATCCCTGACCGGAAACGTCGTCCTAGAAATAACCGATAATTTACATGCTGGATCGTACATATAAATGTACGATCGTGTATGATAATGTACGATCGTGTATATGAATGTACGATCGTATATATAAGTGTACGATCATATATATAAATGTACGATCGTACATAGAAATGTACGATCGTGCATAAAAATGTACGATCGTACATTTTTATATACGATCGTAATTTATATATACGATCATACATTTATATATACGATCGTACATTATCATACACGATCGTACATAAAAATGTACGATCGTAATCGTATAGTTGATTATCTGAGCTCGAAAAGCGCGCGCAATCTAGATGCACACAAGCTCGCACTCTCTTCACAGAAACGAAAATATGGCCGAATTTTGCCTAGTTGGTCATGTGCATACCTTGGCCGTTAGTAGCTGACGCCATGCTGATGGTTGGAAAGCTGAGAAGAAGCACCAAATCTTGTTGACATAGACAGCGAATGCTTATTGATGCCAGTAGACGACAAGAGAACACGAAAATACTTTGGAAACTTCCCTTACTCTGCGGTCTGCTTGGAGATTGCGCGCGCTTTTCGAGCTCAGATAATCACCTATTTTTATGTACGATCGTATATATAAATGTACGATCGTGTATAATAATGTACGATCGTGTATATAAATGTACGATCGTGTATAAAAATGTACGATCGTACATTTTTATATACGATCGTACATTTCTATATACGATCGTACATTTATATATACGATCATACATTTCTATTTGCGATCATACATTTCTATTCACGATCGTACATTTATATATACGATCCAGCATGTGTATGATCGATCATTATTTCCTTCGGTTATTTTGAGGACGACGTTTCCGGTCAGGGATCGATCTCCGCAGGCCATGCAAGATTCTATTCTTGCTCATGGATCCTTGCTATTACGGTATTGAATTATATTATTGTTTGTGAATTATTTTAGCCAACGTTCAACCCTCCTGGATCATCGATGAATGATGTTGTTTTGGTGAGCAAAATGGTAAAAGACGGGACAGCAGTCAAGCAAGGAGACATTGTGGTTTTCAGGTGCGAGTATGTACAGTATTTTGGCTATATTTTTCTTGGATGCATGTTCAGAACGTCTCACATTTTTGTAGCACTTCATTTTTGAACAATTACACTAAATCATTGCTGCACCAAATCAGTCAATGTATCGAGATCAGATCATGCATCATTGCATTTTGATATCGGCCTAGGGACATGTGTACATTTTTCCAAGCGCATAAAACAACAAGCTGTACGATATGCAGTATTAGGCCTAAATCCTCAAAAATTTACAAAATATGGAACAGAGAGAGATCACAGTTTTGAGCTTTGGTAGATGGCCAGGTGTCAATGTCAACAGTGTCATATTCTTCTCTCGAGATTCGTTTTCGTCAACTTCCTCATTGTCATGAATTCTTGATATTCTTCATTGCCACTGTTGTTCGTCGATAATATTGATTTTTGCCGATGACATCAGGGGACTGTACACATTTCCGTGATCAGGCGTAGCCAATAGGAGACCGCTCGGCAGACTTTCCGTACTCGTGCTCATTCGTCGATTACGATTAGCGACGGCTGGCGACGGCAAGAAAAATTCTCCTCCGATTCTCGGAGTGGGTTCCGGAGAGTAAACCTCTTGCAGCGACTCAAAAGCGGCGGTAGGGCCTGAGGCAGCTTTGTAGGCGTTCAAATTGCGCTTTATTCCCACCGCCAGCAGACAAATTACGATGAGCATGGACGCCACAAGTCCTAAGCTGGCGCCAACTGCAACATTGCTGGTTCTTTCGATACCCTCCTGGATCAAAAAGTCATTCCCCGCGCTCGACGTGTGCAACCGAACGCAGGAAATGTGCGTGACGACGTGATGTGAATCTTCAAAGGCGATGCAGACTTCATAGGCGGAGTTGGGTCGCAGGTTTCTGAGGGTGAAACTGCGCATGATCGGTGTAACGGTTCCTGCGTACTGATGGCTTTCAGCTGGAGCTGGAGTAGGCATGGAGGTGGGGATTTCGCGGTAGAAAATCTGAAACACGCTCCTCCCGCGGTCTAGCCCGTCCCAACTGACAGTGGCGGTGGTAGCTGTGGTTTCTTCGGTTCTTAACTCCACCTGAATGAAGCTGACGTTGAGGCGAGTTTGACTGGTCGCCGTACCCACCTCGGACTCTGCGATGCAGGTGTACAAACCTTCGTCCTCTAGGCGTAAGTGGCGCAAAAGCAGAGTGTTTCCGTTGCGCAACAGACGGCGGGGGTGGTAGGCGGAAGGCTGGAGCAGTTTCCCCTCAGGCCCCACCCAACTGATCTCTGGCTTGGGCACACCGACAGCCCGACAGTCGAACGATATGTCGTCGCCGGTTTTCCGCGCGTTTTTCGGCTCGAAAAGATGGAGGATCCGCGGCGCGCAACGCTTCGGCATGTCTTCGGGGCGGAGAGAGGCGAAAAGTTTGAATTTGTGGTCGGATGGCGAATCGCAGACCATTCGCTCCGCCTCCTGGAATCGAATGGTGCGACCTCTGGCGGCTGGAGACGAAAGCAACTCCTTGAGCCAGCGCGCGTTGCAATCGCAGGCTAGCGGGTTGCCGTAGAAGCTGATCTGTTCCAGATTCGGCAGGGAATCCAGCGTTTCACGCTCCAGAACGCTCAAGTTGCTGTTGTGCAGCAGCAGATGGGTCAGTTCTGGCGTGTTGACGAACGTCAAACTGTCCAGGTAGGCAAGGTAGGGGTTATCGTGCAGCTCTACAACCAGCAGCTCGGGCAGATTCTTAAATGCTCCGCGTTCTACCAAACGCAGCCGCTGCATGCTACTCAAGCTGAGGTCGCGAAGGGTGGGCAGATTTGCGAAATCGTCCGTTGCCAGCTTGTAGATGGGATTGCGATTTAGCTGCAGCGATTTCAGGGTGTTTCGAACAATTCTCAGCGGTTCAGCGGGAACAGAGCTGAGTGAGTTTGCCGTCAAGTCCAAGCTCTCCAGGGAAAACAGGCCGGAGAATGCGTTCGCGTTGATCTGGAACACTTTATTGCGCTCCAGGCTCAATGTGCGCAGCTGGTCCAGCGGTTTAAAGGCGTCCGCCTGCAGCAATCCAATATAATTATGGGCCAGCGACAGGTTGTACAGCGATCGCACATGCTCCCACCAGCCGCTCTGCACAAAACTGATCTTATTGTTCAGCAGGGACAGCGTCTCCAGCTTCATCAGTCCGCTAAAGGCGGCATCCGCCAATGCGTTAAGGCGGTTGTGGCTCAGGTCCAGCTCCTCCAGGTTGAACAAACCCTGCAGCTGGTTGGCTGGAAGATTTCGCAGGGAATTGCGGCTCAAGTCCAGGTGGCGCAAGTTGTACACGCCCTCGAAGACGCCTCCCAGTTTCTGCATCTCATAGCTATTGCCTCCAGTGAGAGAGTGCAGGCGATTTCTGCTCAGGTCCAGCTGCAGAAGCTCGGGTAGCCACAGACGACCTGTGGGCTGCAGCTGGCGCAACTTGTTGCCCTGCAGCAGAAGAACTTGGGTGTCTGTGGGTATGTCCTCCACTGGTGGCAATGTGGTCAGCTCGCGTAGGGAGCAGTCCACGGTTCGAAGGGAAGACTGGAATCGTTCGGAATGGGTCACGGAGCAGTGACAGACCTGGGGACAGCTCTTGTAGCGCCAGATGGGCACTGGGGAGTCTTCTTCTTCGGTTTCTGGAGGGAAAAGCGATGGGAGTTCATGGCCCAGGGATTGGATGGTTGTGCAAAGTAGGGCGATGAGGTAGAGAGAGGTGATGAGATGGATCATGGTTGATAATGCTGGAACAAGAAATAAATGGTTGTACAATTAGTATACACACAGTTCACACACAGTGACATTCTGCACCGCATATGCAAAAGTTATACAAAATATACAAATGGCGTAAAAACAAGTCGACATTTGGGTTGGTAATTTCGAATTGCCATTTAGATGAGAAAGAGAGACTAAGCGGCAGCGCACATTTTCACTCAAACGTGAAATCTAAACCCCACATGAGTTCTTGGGAAAATTGCTCATTCCATTGCAACATTTTATTGGCTTTTGCTTACGCCATAAGTACATACTACACGTACATACATTACGAGCGAATTGGAAGCCATTTGACTACCGTATGTAATGTACTATGAAAGAAAATATAAAGTGCAATGGACGCTGAGACTTTCCTGGGAAAACTTTGCAATAGCTCAATTATACATATGCGCATTGCAATTAGCCATTCGGGACTCCCACCCCAATGTCCTTTTCTGCTTCTTTCTGCCCCAATGACAATTCTTCGACGACAACCGCTCAATTTCACTATCTGGACACTAGAGGGAAGACAGTCTATGCCGGAAAATGCCACCGATACCCTAGCGGATTTAAAGAGCTCTAAATTACGCACAAAACGAGGCATGCAGCGTTTTGCTTACCAGCGTATCAGTGAAGCTTGATCAAGCCTTGGATTGATAGCTTGGAGATTCCTCTCTCCTAGACCACGGGTGATAGCGTATAGCGAAATTGCACGAAAGCAAAAGAGAGAGAAGGCAGAGTGAGTCAATCGCCGAATGACTAAGCAACCGCCGTTTGACACTCCAACCGCAATCGCTCTTTGACTGATTGGGCTATTGGTTGCCGGAGCGAGCGCGCGCACTTTTCTTGTCCTTTTCGGCGGGGCGGCGACACCCTTTAAGAATCGTGTCAGTCAGGACGTATGGGATCGAATAGGGGGAGCGCAAGAAAATGAGACACGGCAGATGGTCCGCTTGTTCGTGTCTATCGGAGAATAGGCGAAAGTACGAACGGAACGACTACCGTCTCGGAGAAAGGAGGCGGGGCCGCTGGCGCGCGTGGGAACCGAACTTCTTTTGCAGTTGGACACCGAAAGATGCCACTCTGCCATCCATGCGTGATGTCATTTATGGCTAAAAGCAGAATAAACATGTTCAAGGGCCCGATCCTTTGGGTTTGAAAATGCCGATAGGAATTTGATAAGAAAGCAAATGGGTGGCTGGCAAAAAAATTACGAGATTTGTGAAAGGTGCTTGTCGCGTTTGCTCAATGACAATGCGACAATTAAACAATCTTAAATCCCATCTTTGTTCGCCCAGAAGCGACGACTAGAGTACACAACAGGTGGCGGATAGGGCATGGGAAAGTCCACAACTAATCAACTCCAAACCAAACCCCACCCTGCATGCAGACCAGATAAGAAAGCCAAGCAAAAGAGACACCCATTGATTCGAGGGTGGCTTAGGCAGCAAAAGAGGATTGGTGTTCCATATTCGGAACTTGGACCAAGGAATGAGGCACACTTCACTGCGCTGCTGGAGGTTGAGGTACGAGTGTCTTACAGGAGCATGGTGAGGGTCATGCACAATGCGCTGGGAAACGCCCTTTATGACCTCTGAGGAACAAACGATTTGGACCTACCACGCCCATACACCATTACGACCCCATACAATTCTAATGGCTATTTTTGACTGGCCATTATTCACGGCAGGGTGGCTGCCAAGTATGTACAGATTTTAAACGCACACCACAGCGTTCTGACAACGGATGGAACACGTGTGGATCCATGCAAAACAACCAACGATTTCTAAGCATACTGTTGTAGGTGTACGTGCATACATAATACGTACATGTACATACCGTATTTACCTGTGCATAGCCCCATGGGGCTATGCAAAAATTGAGAGGTCCTATATGGGGCTATGCATAGGGGGGGGCTATGCATAGGGGGGGGGGCTATGCATGGGACATTTTTTATGTTTTTCAGAGGTGCGCAGAGGCATACTTTTTACGTCAAAAGCACGTGTTTTAGGGCATAATTGAGGTCAAAACAGGGTTATTCTAGTACAATACACCCCCAAGCAGGCTTATAGGTATCTTAGCTTGGTGTGGGAGTAGCTATGGGTACCTTATGACCAGCTTATGTAGGTAAGTTCAGGTACTGTACAGTACTGTACAGTACATATGGGGCTATGCATAGGGGGGGGGCTATGCATGGGTCATTTTTTATGTTTTGCCAATATGGGGCTATGCATAGGGGGGGGGGGGGGGCTATGCACAGGTAAATACGGTATAGACAATTTTATTGTTGACCATCGTAAAGTCTTCAGGGTCAGACGACACTATAAACAAAATTTTTTGGCGGCAAATTAGACCTGACGCCGTTTGCGTAACTTGCCCGTGGCTGAGGCAGTAGCTTTGGATCTCTAAATCGACTTTTGTTTTGAAGTCGGCGCAATTGAAAGGGAGAAAAGGGGAGGGAGGGACAAGGGTTACCGGCGCGCAAAATTGCGCTTGGCAGAGCGCCCTTCATCTCTTTTGTCGCTAATTATACGCTAATCAGGCGCGGCGCATACCTGATTAAAGGGGACGCTCGCGCGGACGCTACTGAGAACAAAAGAGGCGTGCCCGCGGGGCGGCGTTTCCCCTTTGATCCCCACCTGAGGCAAGCGGGCCATTTTGTCCCAGTAGACTCACTCATCTTTCTTCTGTCTTTAACGTGCGCAAGTGGCTGAGATCTTACGCCCCCATATGGGGTTTGGTCGGTGTCGCCACGTGTGTAAAGTCGGCAGTGTCGAAAGGATTGAAGAATGCCGCCATCTTTAAGAAGGCGTTCCTGTCCCTCTTTGGGCAGGTAGGTGTGTGTATGCGTTTGACTTCAAGGTCACCACATGACGCTCTCGAACCACTTGTGCATGTGCAAATAAGTTGAGGAAAAGGGAAGCGGCAAGTTTACCTCCTATTTGGCTTTGATGGAATGGTGCATGCACTATCTGTGTACGTTGAGCCGTAATTCCTTGATTGACGGATATCTGCGTCGTTTAGTAAATCTCACAGTTTGCCAGCAAATTGTCTGGTGATAAACGGGGATGGCGCATGACAAACAAGGCCGGTTCACCTTGAGATCGCGGCCGTAGAGACGTGAGGAATTCTGTGTTCCATCCGCGTTGCAGTTTTGACGGTAGTTTGACTCACACGCTGTCATGATGGATAAAATTGTGGTCGGTGTCATGACTCAAACGGTTTGTGCATCCTTGAGGCATCTCGCAGCTGCTGTTTTGCGCGAAATTGTCGAATGAACCGGCAGTATTCATTTGCGTACATATTTTTGGGTTACTGTAGGTGGGGTTGTTCGACACTAAAAATGCGTGTGCAGTCTAAACCGACCCTTTGCAATGTCCAGCCAGGGCGCTCATTTACAGTTGTATGGGAAGAAAAGGAAATGGCATATGGAATGGCAGGCCATTTTGAACGAAAAGCCAAACCTGATTGTAATCCCAATCCCACCAAAAATCAACCTTCCGCGCATACATAATCCTTCTTTCTTTTACGTCCGAAACACAAAGATATTGATAGATGCCAATCTCCATGTCCAGGTCAGAAAACTGGTACTAGCGAATATGGATAATGGATTTATTACTGACGCCAAAAGTTGGACTAATGTCCACGCCTGAGGTCAGTGAGCGATTTATTGCATGCATGGCATGTGATATCTGATACACAGTACGTACGTTTCACATGCTTGACCAAACGTGGGCAATGTTCAGGTGTATACTACGTATGTTAGATGTAAGGATATCTGACCAAACTACGTACGTACGAAGGAGTTTGATGGCAGGTAGAGATGTGATTTGTTACATACGGGCGCGGCAGAAAGATCAGATCAAGAGCTACTATGCAATAAAGATAGTAGAGATTTTTATCTGTTCATGGAGCCGCACCCATGCGGAAAAGTATTAGGGGCGTGTTGGTATGCATGTGCATCGTAGTGTTGCCACTTTTTTGTTGTCGTATGGCTCCTGGGTGCGCCACGGAAAGGGTTAATGAGTGTGCTCATTCCACAGGGGCAAATTACAGCGAAGGGGTCAAAGAATCGGCAGTAAAGATAATAGCAGAGTTCGCGACGGCATTATTATTGTTTCCGAGAAGAGGAATCGAGTAATTGTCTAAAGGGTTACTGTAATAACTCGTTTATAGCCCATTTCTAATGGAGTAATAATTAAGAGACGTTTTCTGTAAGGATTGAGAGTAGCCTGTAGTATAGGCGGAAGGGGGGTACTTTTTGAGAATCGAGATAATATGCCTATCGGATTCCCCATCAAAAACTGCATATGTTGATGAAGTTTTAGGAAAAAATTTGTTCAGGCATCATCGAGATATTCATGGGTAAAGGTGGGCAGGTCGCATTTTTGCCGTTTTTCAACGTTTTTAGCCATATTTCAGCAACCGAAGGGCTTAGAGGGCTACAATTTGGTATACACATACATCCCCTAGGGACCCAAGTCTGGACCAATTTTGAGCCCAATCGGCCACCTGTGTGGCGAGATATAGCGTCACAAAGTGCATTTTTGTATATTTTGCACCTGTTGCAAATTTAGTTTTTTGAATACCACGGCGCGAATACATGCCCTGCACGGGGTAAAATTTTGACAGCAAGTAGAGAAGGGTTAGGCCTAAAAACTTTAGTACTACCGCAAAAAATCTCTATAATTGGAATTGGGACTACAGTCCTCTCGAATAGTGAAAAATACAGCAAAAATTTTTCCGCCTTTTTTATTTTTCAAGATAAATGAGCAATACCACTGAAACTTTTTCCTCGTAAGTAGCCTATCTTATGTAGAATTTGATGTAGATTTCAAAAATAAAATTGTTTTTCCCAAAAAATTTAACCCTTACCCTAAATTCACAAAAATATACTACTTTTACAACATTATATGCTAGGGGTTAAATTTTTTGGGAAAAACAATTTTATTTTTGAAATCTACATAAAATTCTACATAAGATAGGCTACTTACGAGGAAAAAATTTCAGTGGTATTGCTCATTTATCTTGAAAAATAAAAAAGGCGGGAAAATTTTTGCTGTATTTTTCACTATTCGAGAGGACTGTAGTCCCAATTCCAATTATAGAGATTTTTTGCGGTAGTACTAAAGTTTTTAGGCCTAACCCTTCTCTACTTTCTGTCAAAATTTTACCCCGTGCAGGGCATGTATTCGCGCCGTGGTATTCAAAAAACTAAATTTGCAACAGGTGCAAAATATACAAAAATGCACTTTGTGACGCTATATCTCGCCACACAGGTGGCCGATTGGGCTCAAAATTGGTCCAGACTTGAGTCCCTATGGGATGTATGTGCGTACCAAACTGTAGCCCTCTAAGCCCTGCGGTTGCTGAAATATGGCTAAAAACGTTGAAAAACGGCAAAAATGCGACCTGCCCACCTTTACCCATGAATATCTCGATGATGCCTGAACAAATTTTTTCCTAAAACTTCATCTACATATGCAGTTTTTGATGGGGAATCCGATAGGCATATTATCTCGATTTACAAAAAGTACCCCCATTCCACGTACTATGCAACCGCTACAGAAAACCTTTCTTAATTATCCATGATCAGAGTGTGTTGAAAATTTTTTTTGGCCCGCTGAGAATGTTGATTACGTATTGCGTCCATTTTGAGCTGAAATTTTGGCACGATTGACGTTACAGAATTATGGCACCCATGAACGAGACATGCTCAATAGCTTGCCCTGATTTTCCCCTTTAGGGTTACACACCAAGCATTACAGTGAACGCTACCTGCATTTAAGGCACCGGAGGAAGGAAAAGACGCAGATAATCCCCCTGATAAGCTCCCCCACAGTGGACACACAAACGCGCGTACAATGGGCAAGCAACCGCAGGTGTGACCCTCGTAAGGAAGGCAACACAATACAACTCCCAAAGAACCACTGCAAATGAATGAATGAGCATGGAAGGAATACATTCATGGTCCAGGCTAGTAGGACAAGTAGGGGATTAGCATATTTGCGAGGAGCCGACTACTTTAAATGGGAGATCTTGGTAGGGGGTTCCTTTTGACACTGCTTTTGTGCTTATTTCTGGGGCGCTTGGCCCTAATTAGTGAATGCATGACTGCTCATGAATAAGTAAATATCGCAGGGTACACATTTTGGTGCCTATTGCGAAGCTCTGAAAAGTATGGTGTCTTTCTCGGAGAAATTTGATTCCGTTTCTTGCCCTGATTATGGTGTATTTGATTTATTAGTCTGCTTTATTGATGTCGTTCTGGCCAAAAGCCTTGGACACTGAGTCCAGTCCGCTGTACTATTCACTGGTTGCGCTGAAAATTTCTCTGGGTGGTTGCGAGCTGACCCCTTAATTTTTTTTACACACTGATTTTTTCAATGTGTTTTTTATCGGTGTCGGTGGGTACTGGGTACTAGCGGGAAGTGACCGATGTCAAAAAATTGCACTGAAAATCAGTGTGACTTGACTACCCAGAAATCTTCAGCGCAATTGGTGAATAGAATAGTGTCTCAGAGGCGGCTAACTTTTGGAGTTTTAATTTTGGGCGCTTATATGACTGTGTTGGTTGAGTAAACTTGGAAACTTGATGCGTCAGCGATGGGACTTCGAGGATATTGGAGGTCAGAGTGAGAGGGATGAGCCAAAAGCCGCTAGGAAAACAAACGCAAAGCTCAACGACCTCAATTCGATGGTCAAACAGGCGAGTCGGCGCCTGCCCGAGAGACATACGAAGGTTACAAATACAAACATTGACGATTTGAAGGAAGAACACACCAGTTCGTTTTCGAAAAAGCCGTATTGCACAGCACACTGCACAGTACTCGCGTATGTACGTACAGTACAATCTAAAGCACCATCTAAGTATGGTATCTTTATCATGCGAGTGCCGAGTAACCTATAGGTTTAAAACAGGTACATGATACACACGGATGCAAAAGAGGCCAATGTCCATGACACCACACCTCTCTTGTACAGATTTGTGTCTACGTTACGTAGTGGATGGATTGTTTGGTGGTGTATTGCATTTTCCCGTTTTGGCATTATTTTAGAAATCCCTGCACGATCAGAAGAGAACGATACGTGAAGCGCGTTATGAAGCTGGAGAATGAGTATGCGAGGTACGAATAGGTACTGTATATGAAGTTTTAACAACCGATCACATTGAACGTGAATGATGAATGTACATGACAAAATTGCCTATACGTACAGTACAGTAACCAAACAACAACCATGCCTTTTCCCTTCGGTTTCTAGGAAACGCCTCACCAGTGAGCTGCTTTCCATTCCTCAGGGACACTGTTGGGTGGAGGGTGATAACCACAGTCCCATGACCATTGATAGCAACATGTTTGGACCGGTATAATGTTTAGTATAGTCTCACATCTTTTACGAACCATTGGATTTTTATAGAGTATAAAAATACATACCGTATTTACCCATGCATAGCCCAAGCACATGTTTTAGGGCATAATTGAGGTCAAAACAGGGTTATTCTAGTATAATACACCCCCAAGCAGGCTTATAGGCATCTTAGCTTGGTGTGGGAGTGGCTATGGGTAGCTTATGACCAGCTTATGTAGGTAGGTTCAGGTACCCTACAGTACATATGGGGCTATGCATAGGGGGGGGGGGGGGGCTATGCATAGGGCATTTTTTATGTTTTGCCAATATGGGGCTATGCATAGGGGGGGACTATGCATAGGGGGGGGGGGCTATGCATGGGTAAATACGGTACCCATAGCACTGCACCTATTTACGTACATGATGTTATATACAATATTCAGTGGAGTACTTACGGGGTAAACCTGGCCATATCCGGCCACCAAAGTTTCAGGACTGCATATACGATATTTAGACAAATATTATATCAATCGATTCCTTGCAATCTCCTTTTTCAAATGAGCTATTTGGTTCATCATTCTTGCTGAAACAGCAAGTTATCAGCCGGATTTACCCCATAGTACCCTACATAGCTCACGATCTAATCGTATCAAAAAATCGTATAAAAACATATTGCGTATATTTCAGTTACCCATGGGCCTAATTGAAGGGCGAATTTTAGCAATCATTTGGCCACCAAGCCGATGGAAATTTGTTTCGCAGTGATCTATGTTTTACTGGTAGGTACCTGCATAGGTAGCTGCCTACATATTCTGTGCAGCATTGACTTGTACTGTACGTTTTTGTTTTGCACATGCATACTGGAAAATAATATGTTAGCGTGAACTTTCAACCTTTGAAACCATCGCATGATATATTAGTCACCCATTCAATGCCACCACCTATGAAGTCGCAAGCACAAAATTGGGCATTTTCGCAACCGTTCTGACAGGCGGATTTTGGGCAATTTTCAGGCGAGGAGTTGGGAAAAGATTGCAGCTGCTTCTGTCCTGCTTTGCGTCACCATTTTTCCAGTTTTGAACCTGTAAAGTTGGGCAAAAATGAAGACGAATGATACGACAACAGTGTGTGTTGTGTGTGGCCCTGCTGCTTTTGAGCAAAGTGCACGTCGCTAAACAGACCAGCAAACTGTAAAGTAACTGTAAAACGTACAGAACAGTGGGAATTCAGAAAAAATTTTTTATCGTCCACGGTATTATTGAAGCCAGATCAAAGTCTTTCAGCTGCCTTAAATTATTGCAACCTGCCAATTGGTGGAACTTTTCACTTTATCGACCTCGATATTGCCAAATATTGAGTCTGTCATTTTTATACGACGTTCTTCGCGACTTCTATAGAGGACAGAGTATTGAGTGTCAAAATATCGGCATGTTTTGTCATAAATTGCTTGCTTTTCTCCCCCTTCTCATTTGAAAACAGGTTTTCCCACAAGACGCTTTCTTTTTCCTAAAATGCGTTTAGATTTTGAAACATAATACCTTTGATTTTGTGGATAGACTGCGGAATGTGAAAAATTGGAATCTCCAAAGGCGGTAGCGTCAATAATTTTGAGCTGTCGGCGTTTTTTACCCGGCACAAAAGCGGGAAGGGAATTTGTGTTCCTTTCTGTTTCAGCTAATACTAAATCTAATCTTGAAGCGTTACGCTTTGACTGATGCTTTTTTGCTTCCGATGTCTTCATCAAAGCCGATCTACGTTAGCTAGTTAGGCTAAAAGATTCTTACTGTATGTAAGCCTGTTGCATATTCATGCATTTACCCTCTTGGGTTTTTGCATCTTTTTCCTCCTCCATATTTTTCTTGTTTTTCGGCGTAATTTTTTGTAATTTTATGTCTTTTATCTGATTATTCCGAAAATGCAAGGTCTGGGGCAAAATTCTGTTATTCTGATACCGCCAATTCCAGCCTTTATTTTTGTGGTCCCTGTACTGTAGTTTACGTTGCATTACTAGCCAGCCAGTATTGTAAGCTTTCAGTCCGTTTCTTTACTGTACATGCATACATGATGTATGTACGTACGTTGGTTGCCATGCTGTACGTACTTTTAGTTCTTGCATACTCTTGTAGGCAGAAAAGTTTCCAAATTGCCAAGGTTTCCGATGACAATAAATTTACGACTTCTTTCACTCAGAAATTGTCTAAGATTTTGCAACTTATCATCAATACCGTTCTACGTGCAACATTAAAGCCTACCTGCAGGTGAAAAGCAATTATTTTTCACTCCCTGCATTCGCTCGTGACGCATCAGCTAATTGCACCGTTAATGGCTCATTCACATTGGAGGCATGCGCTTGGCGTACGCCCGACGTATCCACATCCATGGCCATTTTCAGATGTTGAGCGCTGTGGACACGCCGAGCGTACGCCCGGCGCATCTCTCCACGTGAATGGGCCATAAATCGCTTAGTAGCTGAAGTGCAGCTGTTCATTACCGACCAGTATGTAGATTGATGCTATGCAATGCATGCCGTACGTACATAGGCTGCGCCACTGGTGCCTGGCTGGAGTCCCACTCGAAGGACGATCTGAAAATTTATATTGAGATCCCCAGCGGGGATCCGCGTTTCAATATGCATTGGACATTAAGATGAGGATGAGATATTATCGTGTGTTGGATCAAACCGCTTTCATCACATCATTACAGTATCAAATGCGTAAACGCCCCTGTACTGTCCCTACTGCTTTTCGATTTCCGCTTTTTAATTTCAGCATTCTAAACTCGAATAAAAATTATTCTAACATTACGCCGATGTTTCAATCCACCTCCTATCCACCATATCGCGCGCTTGAGCTCGTAGTACATTATACAGGATGCTACTTTAACTATTGAACGTATAATGTGCATACTTTGTGCCGTGCATTATTTCAACAAGTAATCATGTATGTATGTACAACAAGTGCCTATGACACACACGTACGTACTGTACATATTATGCGCGCCGGGTGTAACATACGAGTCAATGTGAGAGTCTGAGAAATTTTAGCCTTTAGCTTGGCTTTGGCGTCCATGCTGTAGCCATGGTTTCATTTGAACTCTGCTAGTTGAAACATCACACCACATACAGTACATAGTACGTACATAGTTTTTGTTCAATCTTCAATAAATTCCAGAACTCGCTGTTTAGTATTTATGCTCATTGACTTTTGCGTGAATAAAAAAATGTGCCAGCTGTTTTTTATAAGCTATGTAAAATGTATGGTATAGTATCTCTCAAGGCAGAAAAATTCTACTGTATGTCAGCTAATTTTTCTTGCAAAAGTAATTATTTTGCTTCACCGCATCCGTCATGAGTCCTTAAACTTCGCGTGACGCGTGGCGTGACCTCGCTAGTTGAAACACGGATAAAAAACCTCCTCCCATTTTTCATCAGAATATGAAAATAAATGGTCTGCTGTTCTGCTTCCTTTTTGCAGCGCATTCGCTTCGCAGACTTATCTGAATGGCTTAAAGGGAAAAATAGACCAATGTGTAGCCTACTCTGCCTTTCCTACTGATATGATAGCGGTTGGTGATAAATGATTGGCATTAGCCTGGTTGTTAGAAGCATGGAGGAGAGATAATGGCCTCTCGCATTGCCTGTATGTATGAAGCCTAGCCAACCTATACCAACCGCGGACTACGGTGGACCAGCAAAAGCGAGGTAGCAACCTGGTTGCCACAGCAGCTTACTTCAAGATACGTCGAGCTACAGCAGTACATTCGCAGCATTATTTGCACCTGACCAGCTAATAACCTGAGCTTGATTACCAGAGACCAGAAAAGGAACAACGCTGAAGAAAGCGAAATAACCATCTGTCATTTGACTGCGTCTATCCCCATTTGATAGGACATTATCTGCAGGGGATGTGGTAAGAAGAAAATACGTTCTGACTCGCTGAAGTTTTTTTGCGAACCGTTTCTCTGAATAATGGTCTGGAAAAGCTGGCACCAATTGGGCTTACTAGGTACTTTTACACCCTTTTCTTTTCTACACGCCTACTCGCCTTTCGCTTCACACTCTGACTCAACCATGCTGCTACGTACCACATCTTCAATCAGCAGTACTCGGTCAGATTTCCCGACTTTTGCCCTGTTTTTTGAAAATTTGCGCTACCTGAGCCAATATTTGATTCAGACTTGATTTAGAAAAATTGACGTGATTGGCCAGTCAGCTAATCCAACAGTCATCACACCACACGTAAAAGGTATGCGTAGTAAACGCCTGCTAACTGGCCCACAAAGCATGAGCAATCATGCTTGATATCGTATAATTTATTTCGGTGGGCCCAACAACGAACAATAACGCAAATATTTGTGTTAGCAGCTATTATGTACACGAACGTACTGTACGGTAGCTTTATGACAAGCTGTCTGGTTTCTGACGCAAAAATACGTACGTAAGCCCTCGCATAATATTACAGCTTGGCATGCTAGCTCGTTTACGTGTATTTTAGGTATCAACCAAGCTTGTATCTGATTCTGATCTGCATTGCGCCACAATCCTGCATACTATTTATGCGAAAATTGGACACAGCTGAAGCAACGGAGAATTTGTGGTAGTGTTTCAACGTGTTCCGGCGTATTTTCTCTACGCGCTGTCATAAAAGTTGCCATAGCAGTATTTGCTTTGCACAACGACAACAATAGTCCTACTACAGCTATCATTTTTACCGGCGCAGTGCCCGAACTGTACTCTCTTTCCGCCTGTATTATTGAGTACAATAACCGCTTCGTTTGTCAAAATACCGGCATAAAATTCAGCTGCCAGCAACATCTGAATAGCCACCCCTCACGCTTTTCCGCAATTTGGCCAATGCTCTTGAATTGATACAATAATTTAACGACCGATTTATTCTTCCACACGACGCAGACTTTGCACCGTCGCCTTTGCTTCTGTATTTCTTCTACGATGGCTTATCAGTTCTTCATTTCCAAGAAGCCGACTGTCGCAGCACTCGCTGTGTTTGCCATCTTTCTACTGCCCTCATCTGTACGCGGTGAACGAACCGAAAACGGTACGTGCACGGGAGAGTCGAATTGCTCCGCCGGCGTTTTGCTGCCGGTCTGGTCCCCACCTGCCGACGGGATGGGCGACAAGATCAGTCGGGCTCTGGTCTACTTCATCTGTCTCTGCTACATGTTTCTGGGCGTGTCGATTATCGCGGATCGATTCATGACTGCCATCGAGGTGATTACTTCGCAGGAGAGATCGGTGGTGATTAAGAAGGTGACCGGGGAGGAGGTTGTGGTGCTGGTGCGCGTGTGGAACGAGACGGTGTCTAATCTGACGCTGATGGCGCTCGGATCCAGCGCGCCGGAGATCCTGCTCAGCATCATCGAAATCGTGGGCAATAAATTCCAAGCAGGTAGGTACGTATCCATGGATGGGATGGATGGCAAATGCCAAACTGTCTGTAGTAGGCTGGCAATGTACTGCGTACACTCATGGTGTATGAATGTACATAGAGTACATACGTACGTACGCAGAAGGGTAACTGTGTGTGGGCGTGGGGTAAACCCGGGAACCTACATAAGCTCCGTAGAACTTGCTGTTTCAGCAAATGATGAACCAAATACAAGCTCATATGAAAGGGGAGGGTTCAAGGAATCGATTGAAAGTAATATTCGTCAAAATTGGTCCATTGATTGCTGAGATACCATTCAGCATTGAAGTTTAGGTGGCCGGATTTTTCCACGGCCGGATTTATCCCATAGTACCCTACTACTTACGTATGTACGTTGTAATGCACGATTTTTTAAGGCGCCCTTGGTCCCGGGACCATCGTGGGTTCCGCGGCCTTCAACCTCTTCATCATCATCGCCATCTGCGTCAGCGCCGTGCCGTCCACGGAGATTCGTCGCATCCGACACATCACCGTCTTCTGGGTCACCGTCGTCTGGAGCATCTTCGCCTACCTCTGGCTCTACTGCATCATCGCCGTGATCTCGCCCGGAGTCGTGGAAGTCTGGGAAGGTATAAAGAGGAGACTTTGTACGGTTTCGGTAGTGCCACCTGTGTAGCTCAGTTGGTAGGGAGCTCGCGCAGGAGGCGAGGGGCCCGGGTTCGAGTTCCGTCAGCCGAATCATCGCCGCGATCTCGTTGTGGTATATGTAGGGCTGCAGTGTTTTACCACAATGTGTACGCCGTTGGTTGCTAATGCGCTTGGCTTATTTCTCGACCCTGCCACCCCTTTGACGAATTTGCATTAGCAACTGTGTGAGTAGGACAAGGCTGCGCCTCGATATTTTGTACTTATTTCACGCACAGTTTGAACTATGTACTATTTCTTTCTTGTTCAAGGCATCCTCACCTTCATCTTCTTCCCGCTCACTGTCCTCACTTCGTGGGTGGCCGACAAGAAGCTGTTCGGCGTGTTCGGCGACAAGCGAATCCTGGGCGCGGGTCGGAAAGGCGTCTTCTCTCGTCCGGGCACCGGCGCCAGCGTGAAACGGGCGCCGCCGAACGCCTTAACCAATTCCTACGTCAGCAACGGCGATATCGAGCTGCAAATTCGGCAGAAGAACGCGGTGCAGGACGAGCGGGAAGCGGCCGCCTTCGAGGAGCATCGCGCGCAGTACATCGAGATTTTTAAGCAACTGCGCGCGCAGCATCCCGAAGCGGACATCGAAACGCTGGAGACCCTCGCGGAGCAGGAGGTGTTAAAGAAGGGCCCGAAAAGCCGGGCCTACTACCGGATTTCCGCCACCCGCAAACTGATGGGCGGAGGCAACGTGATGAAGAAACGGCTGCACGAGATCAAGGCCGGAAAATTAAAGGGCCGCAAAACGAGCAGCTTCGGTGGCTCGCACGCGGAAGACTACGGAATCGTCACGGCACGGTTCGACCCCGGCCACTACACCTGCATGGAGAACGTGGGAACGGTGTACACGACGGTACAGGTGACTAGGAACGGCATCTTCGATCCGTGCGTCGTGCAAATCGACTACAAAACGGTGGACGGGACGGCGAACGCGGAAACGGATTATCGGGCAAGCGAGGGCACGCTCACGTTCTATCCCAACGAAGACCGAAAGCACATCGGCATCGAAATCATCGACAACGAACTCTACGAGGAGGACGAACACTTCTGCGTTCATCTGTTGAACTTGCGCGCCTACAAAGAGGCGAATAAGACTGAGACGGTTTCGTGTCAGCTGAAGACGCCGTATATCGCCACGATTCTGATCGTGGATAACGATCACGCCGGAGCTTTCGGCTTTGAACACGAGAAAACGCAAGTGATGGAGTCGGCAGGCGAGCTCAAATTGAAGGTATACCTACCTATACGTAAATATGTTACGCTCATGCTAAAGGTTACCAACCCTATGTATGCATGTACAGGGTGTCCAAACTAAATTTGAACTTTCAATTGACCATAACTCCCGTATTAAGCGGCAGAGAAAGATGGGACCTAGCTCGTCTGAAAGCTCAATTCAAGAGCTATAATATGGTATGTCTGCCGTTTCGCTATGACTCACCGTTCGCGAGTTAGAGCGATTCCCGCAAAACACTTCAAAAATGATTTTGGCCAAACTGAATGCACATCAATTTCTCTTTTTGGCTGCATTTTTCTTGCTTCAGCCAGAGATAATCTGTCATAAATATGAGCATTGTTCATTGATACCCTTTAATTGCCTCATATTGTTCTGTGTTGTTACCTTCTGGATGAATGTGTGCACTTTATTGTCCATTTTCACTCTCCATGCTGAACTGTCACACTGCAATGCCACCTTTTGGTTAGTTTTGATCATTTTGGTCAAAAAAGCTTTTATAGGTGCAAAAATCCAATCTCCAATGGTGTGGTACATTGGGAAATTATTCTGGTCAACTACTTTCCTCTTTCACATTCGTACTAATATGTTTTAGCCCAGTTAATATCAATCAATTAGCTGTGAATCAAGAAAATCGCCAAAATGTAGTTTGGCCAAAATTATTTTTGAGGTGTTTTGCGGGAATCGCTCTACTCGCGAACGGTGAGCTGTAGCGAAACGGCAGACATACCATATTATATAGCTCTTGAATTGAGCTTTCAGATGAGCTACGTCCCATCTTTCTCTGCCGCTTAAAACGGGAGTTGTGGTCAATTGAAAGTTGTGCAAATTTAGTTTGGACAACCTGTACGTACTACTGGATAACTGTATGTACATACGTACAGTCACTTGCCAACCCGTGGAAATTACTGTAAAGGTCGGTGAATAGCCCTGCAGGGCAATACAAACAAGATCAGCCAATTTGGGCGGGCTATACACGGGATCGGGCAATACAAAAGCTCGGGCTATACAAGGGACTTTTGACCGTCTTCTACTTTTTGCTCCAATTTTATCGTGAACTGAAACGGTCCCGCTTTTGGTGTTATCAAAAACACTGATCGTTCTCAAAACTGCTGTGCGTGGCAGTAATCGGTATTATTTTCACTTGCTGTGCTCACATGCCAGACCAATCACAGATTCCAGCAGCAATGATCCAAACTGCTAACAACGCCGTAGCCAATTTTCAACCAAAGTATTTTCAGCTTCACAGGCCCACATTTTGCGGTTCCTGACTTAAAGTGGTGCGAATAAAGCCTTGTGAACGCAGTTCTTTGCATAGCCCGATATCGGGCTATATACGGGCCAAAAGTGCGATCATAAGCCAAATTGGGCGGGCTATATACGGGATCGGGCTATACACGGTATCGGGCTATACACCGACCTTTACAGTATGTTGTCGCTTTGGTAGCATAAACCTAGGCCTATCCACAAGAAAAAACCCGTGTTTGTCTGTCCTAATAGCCCAGAAAAGCCTACATTCATAAAGTTCCTAGTCCAAGAAAAAGCCTGCCTAGCCTAATATAGGTTCCAAGTCTTCGCTGTTCAAATGTTCTCAATCAAGGTAGACGCGCCAGCGGAACCTCGAGAGGCTCACGAACGAGGCTTCGGCGCGTCCCACCTTACTTAGTCATGTGTAAATAGGAGTGACGGAAATGAAAACACACATTTGCTCATAACTCCCGAACCAAGAGGCGGATTGAGCTGAAATTTTACACGAAGATGCCCCCTATGGGTACGTATCGGCTGGCAAAATTTCAGCTCGATAGGCCCACTGGTTAGGGCGCTACGGCGAAAACCCTATTTTTGAATGATGTCACGCTCTTATGTACTGAAAACTTGTGACCTCCATAACTTTTCAACGAGTCGAGGGATCGAGCTCGGTTTTTTTTTAAAAGATGGGAAATGTAAAGATCTTGGCAAAGTGGTCCGAGCACTTTTTGCGTTTAAGGCCTCTGACACCCTTAAAAGTGCGATTTTGTGGTAAAAATAGTTGCAAAGTTCCCACTCATACTCCTCCCTGGATTTTTTTCGGATCTGAGTGGTAGGTATACCAAAAGATAGATCTCACTCTACTCTCGATACGACTTTTTTAGATTTTTAAAATTCGCTTTGGTTCTCGAGTTATGAGCTGTCAAATTTGGCTGTTTTTTTGTTTGACTTTAGCAATACTTAATGACGCGACAGACAGGTGAAAAGAATGCGTTATGAATTGTTCAGGTCACATATAATAGCATACCATTCGATTCGTCCTCAAAAGATCTATCGATTGCTGGCCACTGCGACATGCTTATGCCTGATTCACATAGTAAAAAATGCATTCACATTGATGAAAGTCGCAATAAGGTGTTATTTCCTTCAGTTTGGCGATTTGTAGGCATGTGACACACCATTCGATTCGTCTTTGCAAAATCTATCAGTTGGGAATAATTTCTACATGCTTGTACCCAATATGCCTGATTCACATAGTTCTAATGTATTCACATAGGCACAAAATAAAACAAAAATTGGCTAAATGTACAGTCCGCGACACGTGACAAGTAGGAATCCCCGCGGCGCGCAGTGGAAGCGGGGAGAGCGCGAGGAGACACCGGGGAGACACCGCGCGACTCGCGCGGAGTAACGGAGACGGAAAAAGAAAGGAAAGGAAAAAAGAAACTGAACAGGAGAAAACGAGTGAGAAGGCCTAGCAAAGCAATATTTTGCCACACATTGCGAAGATACAAGAGCATAGAACACAAAAGTTGAAGCGAGGAGACAAGAGGATTCCAAAACACGTCAAAATTCTCTTCCTTTCTTCGTTTCATTTCTCCTCTTTTCACGTACTCCTAAAGCGCGCGCTCTAGGGGTACGTGTTCATTTTTCTCCTCCGTTTCACCGGGCGGACCGCGCGCGCACACTGGGCGACCTCCGGGGAGGGCGCGGGGATTCCTACTTGTCACGTGTCGCGCACTGTAGTCACGTGATATACCATTCAATTCATCTTGACAAGGTCTTCCTATTTCTTGCATTTCTTACTAACCACCTCCTCGCTCATACCTGATTCACATAGTCTAATCAAATTCACATAGGCTCAATTCCACTCAAAAACAAAGAAATGTCCTGTGTAATTTATAATGTATCTCGAAGTTCCACTAGTGCATCTCATCAACTCGAGCTCGGTTTATTTTTAAAGAATTGCATTGCATGTGTTACACACATTCACATACTCAATCTCCTCTCAAAAACATAAAAAATGTTCCATGTAATGTATGATGTATCTTGAGGTTCCACTAGCACATCTCGTCAACTCGAGCTCGGTTTTTCAAAGATTTGTATGCATTCGTTATGCACATTAACATACGGCTCAATTCCTCTCAAAAACATAAAAATGTCCCATGTAGGTATATCCCCTAATTTACATATACTAGTAATGTATCTCGAGGTTCCGTTAGCACATCTCGTCAACTCGAGCTCAGTTTTTTTTAAAAGATTTGTATGCATGTGTTAAAACAAAATGTATCGATTGGGAACAATTTTGACATGCTTGTATCCTATATGCTTCTCACATTTCAAGTAGACGTGGCAGGAACCAGTGGAGAAGTGCTCCTAAGGAGCACAAAGGAAGTGAGCGAGAGGCTCACTAGCCTGCAGATGCTTATGGGGTTGACGGCGCAGAAACCAGAAGGTTCCAACCACCCATCGCTGCCGAAACTTGCTACCCCTCCGAGTTGACAGCCTCTCGCACAATCTGCTGCTGTCTGACTGGTGCGGGCATACTTTTGCCCATTCCCAATCATGGCAAACAAAACTCTTCAATGACCTTTGTTTCCTCTCGCCTGCTTCTGTATGCCTGATCATATGCAAAACGCTGGATCCAAACCATAATATTTGGTCATCTTAACTAGGTAATTATACGTATGTATGTAAACATGTACATGCTGTTACATAATATGGTGCAACAAAAACCTTGAGCATTAGTTCAAAGACAAAAATGTGATGTTTCCTCAAGAGTAGAACATACATACTTACATACCCATACCAGTAAAGATTTCATGTCTTACAGCTTTTCCGCTTTATCCTGAACAACAGCAAGTGATAACTTCAGCTGAAACTCAATGATTCCAAAGCCGATATTTTGAATCGAGAAGATCGAACCCTGGTGGACCTCTCACCTTCTATTTGGCAAGAAACGTGAGAAATGTGTGAAACGGCTGGTCATATTGGGGGCCATTATTGAATGGGTACATACTACATGCGAATGCACATGCGAGAAAGAATAAACATATGTACAATACGTATGCACATACTTATTCATAACGCTGCATGGATCAGGCATACAGAAGCAGGCGAGAGGCAACAAAGGTCATTGAAGAGTTTTGTTTGCCATGATTGGGAATGGGCAAAAGTATGCCCGCACCAGTCAGACAGCAGCAGATTGTGCGAGAGGCTGTCAACTCGGAGGGGTAGCAAGTTTCGGCAGCGATGGGTGGTTGGAACCTTCTGGTTTCTGCGCCGTCAACCCCATAAGCATCTGCAGGCTAGTGAGCCTCTCGCTCACTTCCTTTGTGCTCCTTAGGAGCACTTCTCCACTGGTTAAACTTACACGTGTGTAATCGAAATGCGAAATAGGTGATGCGAACGCGAGGAGCCAGAGGTGCTGTGTCAGTCCATTACAAGACGGTAGATGGAACGGCGGAAGCTGGATCTGACTACATTTCCCAGGAAGGAACCCTGTACTTTGATGACGAGGAAACGAGGTGAAAAACGTACCCAAGAATGCAAAAAACGCAATTTCTTAGAGATACCGTAACCAATATTCATTCTTACTTTGTTTTTCCAGTGCTGAAATCAGTGTTCCAATCATCAACGATGACACCTATGAGAAGAACGAATTTTTCTTCGTGGAACTCAGTGAACCAGTGTGGGAGTCTGCTCCAGGTAAAAATAAAGAAATAATGATAATATGAAGATTTCCACATGAGGTTTTTTAATCGAATATTTGAATTTCGGTCAAAATACAGACAGTCGAGGAAGAATAAGACAACATTTACCTTTTACCAAAACCTTGAGGCGGCTAAATCAAGCCCTACCACAACCAATGAAAAAACCACAACAATCAAAAATCCAACAACCAACCAAACTGATGTCAAAAAGCGATAAAAAGCGTATCCACAACCCCAGATACCGTACTCCAAAAAGTAGGCTAAATAGTTTCCCTTTCGCCTTTCGCTACAATCCAAAGCTGCTAACAATACTAATTTTCTCCACCAAGGGAGTTGCTAATTTTGCTAATTGTACTAAAATTTCTAGTTGCTTATTTTTGTACTAAATTTGAAATAGCTACCTGAATCTTGATTGACTGACAGTTTGATCAAGCTGAACTAGTCAAGGTTTCTAGAACCAGTCGATAAGTACATGGAATGTATACATTTTGTATTACCCCTTTGTTATTTTTTCAGATATGACTCTCGGTGACAAATCGGAGGCAGAGATCGCTCAAGAGGGTAAACCTATCCTGTCCGATATTTCCAGATGCAAAGTTGAAATTCAGGAAAGCAAGGAGTTCAAGGTTACGACCGTACATAAATTACATTTTATATGTATTTTATGCATAAAAAATTATTTTATTTAGGTAGCCTATTTATTTTGTTTATTTTATTTATTATTTTTATTTTTTTTTATGCATTTCAAAGCTACGTACCGTATCCAAAGACGCTGACGCTGTGCTGCAGGCCTCCAGTATGTACAGTATGTTTGTGTTTAGAGTTTTGTTGACCGGATGTTACAAAGTGCAAACACTTCCTTAGTTGTGGGAACGAGAAGTTGGAAAGAGCAGTTTTCAGAAGCTCTCACTGTAAATCCTGGCGGAGGTAAGAGCAACAATGCCGTTGAGGCAACACGTTACTGTACGGTAGATAATGCACTGATGCAGTAACGAATGATGCAGTAAAATGCAAAATGCCGTTGTTTTGCCAGATGATGAATGCGAAGAAGGAGAAGAAAGTCCGGAAGCCGAACAACCGTCATGTCTCGATTATGTCATGCACGCCCTGTGCTTACCCTGGAAACTTCTGTTCGCACTGATACCGCCTACAGGTATGCTACTGTACTGTACTGTCCTTACTGTATGTATGTGCGCTGTGCATGCATAAGTATGCCCAGGCTTTAGGCTTAGGCTTAGGAGGAAAGAGGAGGAAATTTTAAGGCTTAGGCTTAATAGGCTACTAGGCTTACAAAAGGTTAGGCTTATTTTCACAGGCGGTACAGTACGTACCATGTATCGTACAGTACACAAGCATACCTTTGTACAGCTTCTGCTTGAATGAAAGCAGAGCAAGAGCAACTGCAAGAGGAATGGCGTAGGAAGCTGCCTGAGTGAATGAATAGTGAACCTACAGTACATACATACATACCCAACCGCATAGAGTCGAATTTCATATTTAGGTTTAGGCTTAGGCTTAGCCCTACGTATGCACAAAAGATAGTAACTTCAAAGTACATACTGTGCGTGCAGCTCCTGCTTGAATGAAAGCAACTGTAAGAAGAATGGCCTAGGAAGGTTGCTTGAGTGAACAGTGCTTGAGTTATGCAGTACATACCGAACCGCGTAGAGTCGAATTTCATATTTAGGCTTAGGCTTGGGCTTAGGCTTAGGCTTAGCCCTACGTATGCACAAAAGATAGTAACTTCAAAGTACATAAGGATGATAATTTCCTTTAGATTATCTGGGCGGATGGCTGTGCTTCATATGCAGCATATGCGGGATCGGCTTAATGACGGCAGTCATAGGCGACCTGGCCAGTCATTTTGGATGCACCATCAACTTGAAGGACGGAGTCACCGCCATCTCAATCGTTGCGCTGGGAACGAGTGTGCCAGGTATTATTGTATGCTACGCACTTGTAGCTGCAAGAACTGAGCGGGTTACCGCATAGGACGTGAAAATTATTACCACGGCACAGACAATACACAGTGAGAGCAAAAATATATAACTCTGCTTAGGGGAAGAATGGACGACTTATTGTAAACGAAAGACAATCTATCCCTGACAGATATGCGCTCCAATTATTTGGGTTGTTTTTGAAATATCCAATTACTTGGATATCCGCAATTATTTGGTTTCGTACTTCGTAAAACCCAATTATTTGGTTTTCGTAAAATTATCACTTTTTTGCGAACCAAATAATTGGGGTGCCTATCTGCCAGGGATGTTAGTTGTCCATTCTTCCTCTATAAGCAGAATTATATATTTTTGGTAAGAGTTTTTGGGTGCGTGCCCTTTAAAATAAAAAAATACTTGTCGGACGATATCATCACGTGCGCAATCTTCTAGGCATCTACTGTATACGTAATATTTTTCCGCAGACACCTTCGCGAGCAAAACTGCGGCGATTCAGGATTCGACGGCGGATGCCTGCGTTGTCAACGTGACGGGAAGCAACGCCGTCAACGTGTTCCTCGGGATCGGCATTGCCTGGGCCGCAGCCGCCATCTACCACGCCGCTCAAGGATCCACCTTTAAGGTCTGTCGGGGGCTCGCGGGCCTTTTTATTTTACTTTGAGGCAATTCTTTCGAGGTCTCGGCCTGGCTGGCGGGTAATTTAGCATAGCTTTGACGTTTTGATGGCATGTTTCGTGAAAATTTATATTCTGTAGCCACTTTTAGAGCTCAAAATATGCGAGAGAAATTACCAAGCAACGTCTGCTTTTTTAAGGTGGAAGCGGGGAGTTTGGGTTTCTCCGTCGTCCTGTTCTGCGTGGGAGCCGTCGTGACCTTGAGCGTCCTTCAGTTGCGTCGATACAACCGAAGGGTACGGGGGGAGCTGGGCGGACCGATGTGTCCCAAGGTGACCACCACCGTCGTTTTCATCTGCATATGGCTCACCTATCTCCTGCTGTCTACCTTGGAGGCCTACTGCATCATCGATGTGCAGCTATGAGGAGATTTTACCGTTGTAGTAGTGCGTGAAACTGTATGTAGGATATTGATTTTTTGAAATTTTCTCTATCGATGAGTGCAGGTACGTAGGTAGGGAGGGTTGCTGTTTTTTTGTGCTGAATCAATTTCACTCCTATGTCTGGTTGCACATTTTTCCTTCTCGCTGAGAAAATGCTCATAAGTACTAGATGGGAAGTTTTGGAATTATTGTAAAGCTTGCGAACAACCTAAATTTTCTGTGAGGAGGCAAAATTACAAAGAGACACAGGGGTTGGAATTGATTCAGCTTGGAAAACCTAGGTTTATGGCTCGCCAAAAGACATTTTTTGTTGCAAACGGTAGGCCTATATGTTATGTACAGTATGACAACGTGCAAAATCACGTAGTTTTTTCCTTTGTTTTTGGTATGTTTTATTCGTTTATTTAGCGCTTAGGCTTGATGTGCTCTGCTTGTTTGCTCTGGCTTTGACATCTCTTCCAATGATATTTTTTACGATATCGCTTGCTTCATTTTGGTTTATATTTTCAACATCAGTATTTACAGGGTGTTTGCTCAATTTCTTCTGGACGTGAGGGTTTGCCATTTTTACTTACTGCATGCTGCATTGCAATATCGATTAAAAAATCGATGAAATTGGCTGTCGAAATCATCGTCCAGAAGAAATTTTAACCAAGACGCCCTGTACGTATTTTGTTTTCAAGGCGCTGCTTTCACTACGAGTACCATAACTATACAATGTCACTGAAAGTGAAAATGTTGCAAAATTATCACATTTACGTCTTCTGTCCGTTGTGGCTGGTATTATTTCAATTCAAACACAGGCTTGTTGTACACGTTTGCTATAGGTACTGTATTCTATGTTTTAAAAATGCTCGATAAAAATGTGTACTACATATGACATGACGTACAGTATGTACAGGGTGTCTTTTTTCTCATGGATGATTTTGATTGCCAATTTCAACAGATTACCCTGTACCGATTTCGCTCAAATTTTACCCACATATTTCCGAGCGTTTACCATTTACTTGATAAAAATTTCGAGTTAAAATGCTGCACTGGCAGTGAGAAGTACAGCGGAGAAAATGAGATCACAATTTTTCAGCATTTTCACCATACTATTCGACTACTGCTACAATTCTTCCATCAAGATATCGAAAAACATGTCAAATGGCAATACTGCTGCATTTTTTTCGAATGGTACACGGCTTTGGATTGTCTTTGTAGACCCTTTCCGTCTTTGCACCCCATAAAAAATTCGGAAGTAATCAAATCTGATGATAATGGCTCATCAGCTGATGATGCAGCACTGATGAGGCATGAGCAGCACTAGACAATCTCTAAGCAATGCCACCAACACTGGTAATTGTTTTTTGTTCGTTCAGTACGTGTAGGTTCCATCTTGTTGAAACAACTTTGCTCCTTGGAAAGAGCCGTTGGGATCCAACAAACGTCTTTCAATCATTTGACAGTAAAAAGTCGGTAGAAAAAGCTCAAAATTGCCGTTTTGAAAGGAAGGGGATAATTCTGACTACCAATACAGCATTTTACCTTGAAATTTTTACCAAGTAAATGGTAAACGCTCAGGAATATGTGGGCAAAATTTGAGCGAAATCGCTGCAGGGAAAGCTGTTGAAATTGGCAATCAAAATCATCCATGAGAAAAAAGACACCCTGTATATGTATGCAAACGATTGGTAATACTGCAAGTGCACAGTGTGCGGTACGTTAAAGTATAAAACCACAATTTATACAGTACATCTACATACCTACATAGTATGTACATGTACATACGACACCATCATTCCCTTTGCCCAAACACTTTATACGTATGGAATTCCGCACCGTTCGGAGCAGAGGAGAAATCATGATTATTTTCATCCAAGGCATAATCCACCGATCTCTCTTCAATTTCGTCCGAAAACGCCACGCATTTCGCCGCCACTATTCCATTAAGGACAGGTGCAGTAGTTGTGGTAGGAGTAGTTGTTGTATGCGACATCGCTGCTTCATTCTCATTATTTTCAGCAGCTGCATCAGTCCCATTGGAGCCGTGTTCATCATGGTCCAATAATTCGCTGTTCGCAGGCGAGTAGTCGATGGGAGGATGGCAGAGCGGCCCATTGGACCTTACGGAATCCGTGGTCGTTGGCGATTCGGCGCTCTGAATTTGTAACCGATCCTCCAGTCGCTCCAAGTGCTCCTCCTCTAACACTGACGCAACAGATGGGGACTCGAAACCGGGAGAGGATCGGTTAAACAATCCGGGAAACAAATGGCGACGCGTGGAACCCAGCGCGAAATTGCCACTTCGGTACTCCAAATCGCGAAATCCAAAGGTGTCGCGAAGGATTATGTCGCCCCTGTTCGGTGAAAGGCTGACTTGGGATTGATTTGTGAATCCGCCGTTAATTGCAAGTTTATTGCCCAGTTGAAAACTCGCCAAAGAATTACTGTTGGCTGTTTTCCGCCGTTTTTCCACCAATTTGAAGCAGAATAGAGCCAGCAGAAGCAGCAAACCGGCGCTGACGCCCACAACCAAGGAAGCTAACACCACTTTGACGGTTACGGTGGTATCAAAAATCGAGCCAGAACTTTCGTCCTTTTCGCTCTCAAGAGGAACGACAAAATTACTGCTGACTGAACCATTGCCATAAATTTTCGTGGTAACGGCAGAAGGAGGGGTGAGGTTGAACCAAGTGGGTCCTTGACCTTGGCTCGGTTCCCTTTCATACTGCGACAAAACCTGAGAATCCTGATTTTTTAGCCCCACGTGCTCCTGCATGCTCAAAACGGCGTCGGTAACTTTGGAGTGTTTGAGCAGAATCTGCGAAATCATAGAATTCACTTCCAAAGGTCCGAGATGAGGTGGTTGCGGATGGCGATTGACATTATTTTCAACAGGCGATGGGTTAAAGTTTTGACGAACTCCTGCTTCATGAATGACGGGAGGAAGGGGTGGTGCGTGAAAATTGGCCGATGGATTACTATTAGGACATTCGATAGAAAAGAACGCGTCGCGAAACGAAACGCCGCGCAACGTTGCGGGTGTTTTGCAGAGCATGAATTCTACATCTTTCAGCTTCTCAGTTTCCAAACTCCAAGACATGAACGGCAGAAGTAAACAGTCGCAATGCCAAGGGTTATCTGACAACCACGCCTGCTGTAAATTAGGCACAACGCGATCAAAAGCGATGGCCAGCTGTGCAAAGTTTGCCCTTCTCGCATCCAGTTGCTCAATTCGAGCTGGTAGCTGGCCCAGTGACGTGAGTTGCGTATTGGATGTGAAGAGTAAGGTCAGCTGGGTCAGTGGCTCTACTGAGAGCAAATGAAGCGGGTTGTGATGTACGAAAAGTCGCTTCAAGCTGCGAACGTGCTCAAAGGTGAATGCAGATAGGCTGGTCAGCTGATTATTCTCCAGATGCAGCTCTTCAAGTCGGTCCAATCCCCGAAATCCCGCATCCATAACTTCAGAGATGAGGTTGCTGGAGAGATCTAGCGATCTCAAGTTTCCTAGCGTTAGAAAAACGGAATCGTTAATCTTTCTGATGCGATTTCGCGACAAAACCAGCATCTCAAGCTGGCCCAAGCCCCGAAACGCGAAGCTCAGAAGAGTCTCCAGCTGGTTAGCTGACAAGTCCAAGCAAGTCAAGGTTGGCAGTGAGAAAAATGTATCCGGTAGCACACTGCGCATGCTGGCGTTACGTAGGATCAACGTTTGCAACTGGGGCAGAGCGGTCTGTACTCCGTCAAAAGTTTCGGCATCGATCACAGGGATATTGTGATGCTCGATCGATAAGACTCGACGTCGATCGATGTATCGATTATGATCATCGTATGGACAGATCAATTGAGCAGCTTTGACGCTTAGCAGATTACTGAACAAAGTTGGATGCAGTATGGTATGTAGAAGCAAGAGCAATGCGAAAATGTCCACCGCCATTTTGCGTCGGAATCGAGGAGCCATGTTGACACACCGGCTATTCAGAAATATTTTCGCAACCTTTCCGTAGTTGTCGTCGCACGTAGAATAGCAACTCAACCGAAAACGTGTATACTTTGTATTTCGCGAAATATCAGGGAAAGGAAAAGCCTGGGCCATCTGTGACCACCTTTAGCCTTTCAGAAAATAGGCAAGCGCGACATAAGGCAATAAAACTCCGCCCCAAAACGCCGTACGTACATATGAACAAGCACGACGTAGTACAACACGTATGTATGTACGTTACATACTGTACGCACATCTTTCTTCTCTTGCGTAAATAAAATAGCACACTTCGGTGTCAAGTAGGGACTGACTGGTCACTCGTTCGAGTTTCGACTACAAGACGAATACGGTTTCACACGTTGGAGTTAGCCTTTCCTTTCCCTTTTACGTGAAGTAAGGCTACAGCTTTCCTTCACACGAGTTACTTTGATATGTACATGTGTAACGCACAAATTCACACAAGAAACATAGGCCTATACAGGAAAACGTGGAATAATTATTGTGTACCTCACCTACGAAGCAAAACAAAATGCAGAAACAAACTCACATTGGCAATGCCTTCCGTTTCAGTCAATTCAAACTGCACGTACGTAGCACACACATACAGTACGTACAATAGGTATACGCATCTTCACTCCATCATCACTCAAGCATAATCCATCATATGATCGAGCTTATGCCGTTTGTAAATCATCATGAATTTTGCGACGAACGCTTCCAAATGATAGATGGCCTTGGACCCGGACTGAAGTCTGTGCTCGTAATCAGCAGCCGCAGCCACGATTTCTGGCTTCACTTCCGCAGCGCATAGTCGAACCAATTCCATCACGAGGCCCTATACATTTTTGAGCAACTTATGATGCATTTGTAGGGTATAGGGTACTGTGGGGTAAACCCGGCCATGGAAAAATCCGGCCACCTAAGTTTCTGGGGTGCACATCTCAGCAGCCATTGGACCGATTGAGACAAGTGCGATAGCAATCGATTCGTTAAACTCTCCTCTTTCAAATTTAGTTGGTTCATCATTTGCTGAAATGGCAAGTTCAATGGAGCTTAGGTAACCAGGTTTACCCCATGACCGGGTTTACCCCATAATACCCTATTACAACAGGCCGTTCTTTCGATGCGGGTAGCCAGTTTACTTACTACCACACCAATAACACGCCAGGATTACCCCTTGATACCCTACTCCTCCTTACTTTGAAGATGATTTCTGCCGGAATGAGATGAGTGAGCAGCTCGTAAAATCTGTCGCGAATCTTCTGCAGGCTTAAAAAGTCACAAAAACCCAATGAATCAGTATTTAGGCGGTGGTATCTTTAAATGCGCTTTGAGTACAGTACATACACGAATACTTTTGCATATTGACCAGTTGCGCTAGTACTTTTGGGTGGACGCGACGTGGCCCCGCGGTATTTAGCGCAAGTTTAGATCGGTGCTTACGAGGACGTTGAAAACCATAAAAACGGAAGTATAAAATTTCACTAAATACCGTCGACAACCCAAAAGTGCCAGCGCAACTGGTCAACAATTGTTAGTGTGGGCGCCTACTTTTGAGGCGTTTGTGCTTCTAGAACCATTCTCGCCGTTTCCTTGAGGAAAATCTCCCAGTCCGCCTCTTGGATCTGTGTGCTACCATCCAGACCTGTCCTAAAACAAAGGATACACTACCGTATTTACCGGTGCATAGCCCCAAATTGCGAGGTCCTATATGGGGCTATGCATGGGGCTATGCACCGATAAATGCGGTATTTACTCCAGTCTCCTTATGGCCGGATTTAGCCCACAGTACCCTATGTGCATATCGCCGCTTACGTGGAACGAACGTTGGTGGCTTCAGCCATGAGCAGAGCTCTTCTCAAATTGCCATCGCATTTCTCAGCCAGCGTTTCGGCGAACGCGGCTTCCAGATGCACACGCTCTTTCTTGCACACCTTTTCCAACACTTTCACAATCTGCACATGCGAATAACACAAATTCGCACACTACGCATGGCCATACAATCCACTGTATAGCCAATAATCGGGTACTGTGGGGCATACCCGGCCACATTAGCTCCTGTGAACGTCCTGTTTCAGGAAGTAATGAACCAAAATAGCTCAATTGAACGAGGAGAGTTAGAGTCGAATCGATTGATAATGAATATTATTGTCTCAATAGATTGGCTGCTGAGATATGCAGCCTTGAAACTTAGGTGGCCGGATTTTTCCCTTGGCTGGGTTTACCCAACAGTACCCTACTCAGCGAGTCATAATGAGGCCATGGAGCACTTAAAATTACTTCTAAAGTTGCACACTCACTTCTTCCTTGGATGGTGCCGCAATCCGTATCAACAGGCATCTGCTGCGTAGAGGACTGATAACTTTGCTGCTGGAGTTACAGCACAGAATCAGACGACAATTGCCCGAGTATTTCTCCATCGTACGACGCAAGGAATGTTGTGCATCTCTCGACAGATTGTCCACTTCTTTCAGTACCACAACTGCAATAGGAAAGAAACAAAGGAGTTTAGTTAGGGTAGCGTGGGGTAAAATCGCCCCCATGGAGCAATTTCGCCCACTCTATGGCAGTTTTACTGCCCATCTAGCTAAGTAAGGTTGCGAGTTATCAGTTATGGAGTACAGTAGGACAACAGAAACAGAGACAGAACCCAGAAGTATATGTTGAGATGTAATTTTTCAGAGTCATGTTTTGAATGGGGGTCAAACCGCCAAAGGATGGAGAACAACTTATCCGCAATTTGAGCTGTCATTGAGCGTTTGTTTTCAAATCGCCCCCAGCCCTTTTTGATACTGCTATCCAGTGTGCGTACCTTTGAAATCCTTTGGAGTCCCAGTCTCAATAGGCGCCACATTTTCTGCCACACTTTTGATCACCTCTTGTACCACAAGGCGATCGTAAAAGCCCGCGTCACTAAAAAAAATCATCAAAGATACACGAACCCCTCCCTGAAGATGATGTTTCATCCATAATTTACAAGCTTTTCTCCTCCAAACTACTTGATGGGCGAAGATATAGCGCATATAGCGCTGCACACACGTAGTAGCGCTCTTTCTTGCAAACCTTGTATATGTTAGGCACACGATATTTACTTTTTAGCCAAGTGAACAACAAGTGCTGGCTATTTGGCTAAAAAGTAAATAAAAAAGCATAAAAATAAATAAGTTCTGCAACAAAAAGCGCTACTACGTGTGCGCAGCGCTAAATGCGACCTCGCCCACTAGCATACCTCGCGTTCACTTCCAAATGATAATTGCTGGTCAACATAGAGACCTCGATTCGCTTTCCAGACGGGGTCTCAATGTTGCGATGCGTTATCTGCACATGCTCCACAGAACTGCCGTATAATTCGCGTAAAATACAGGCAATCCGTGTTTTCTTGCCGGAACCGGAAGGACCGCACACCAAAAGGTGGGGGAAATCGCCGGAACTAATCTGAATCACCCATGAACATTCACTACTTGAGGTTTTATCCCTCAGCCGAAACATGAAAGCCGTGAGTTCACCCAGACTGCTCCAATAACACAGTAACGAAACAATTCGTCGTCCCTGGGGTGAACTCATGACTTTGATGTTTCGGCTGGTATTACCAGATTATAGAACGCACAAAAAGGGCTCTCCGTACAAGTTTCTGAAGCTTCTGTGCTTGATCCACATGATAATCCAGTTTGGACAAGGAATTAGGCCGATATCTATCAACCCAAAGACTCATGATGTTGGATCTCTAAAATGAGAAAAAAACAAGGTTACCAAATGATAAAGCAGAAAACGTGTTAACTTTTCTGTCGTCTTACGTTTTCAGGTGGTATTCTTCGATATACAAACTAATTCAAATTTTATTTTTTTCAAATTTCTATTTATTTTTTATTTTCGAAATTCGCGCAACCTGTTAGCTTGTGTCTGCGCGATCTTGAATTGCTTTTTCCATGGACAAATTTTGCCTTCTTTGATTAGATAATAGAAAATATTTTTGCAATGTAGCGCATATTTGATGTTATAATTCTAAATGTAGCTGTTATACCGTGTACTCCTATGTTTCTTACGGATTAGGTGTTCATGGCTGCGTTCGAGCAGAATTTATTTTTTCGTTTTGTGACATGAGTTGAAAAACTCTGAATGAGTTGCTATGGTCACTTATTTCTCGCAAACAGAAGCTAAAGAAATCGCTGAGAAAAAGCTTTCTTCAAGAAATAGAAAACCTCGTAACTGTGTGGTAATTTTGTAACTTCGTTTTGCCGTTTTACCATATTTTTGATTGCTTACTCAGGTGGATGCGTATGGCAAACAGAAGCTAGGGTATCGTGTACAATTTTTGGCGCGTAGCCCTGTGCACACGTTTTTGGTAATCTTCAGCCTGTGTTGTGCCTGCTTCTTGCTTTATTTCCTGGCATATCTCCTCATTTTGACGTGTTCGAGCTCATGTATGATAGATAATCTTTGTTGTTGCATTATGATAAGTTCCCTATATCTGTAGGTACGCTGCGTAGCACAGTTTTTCTCGCAGTAAGATGCACTTATGAATGCGGGGGCAGGGGCAGGGCAGACATGCTAGTGCTTTGGCCTAGGTAAACTAGGTGAAGAGGGATGAGAGGTGGAAAAGGGTTGCCGAGAAGTGGTGCTTGCTTGGATTAGCTCGTAGAGTAGTGTAGTGTGTAGCATAGTTGTGGCGGCGTTTGCTGCTTCTGTGCGCGCAGGCAGACGCTTAGCGGCCTTCTGTATGTATAGTTTATCAAATTCTGAAAGGAAAGTTCTGGCAATGTTGAATGATTGATGCCGCGTTCACCAGCCGTCCGTAAATCCGTATGCCCTTCCGTTCGTCAACCCGTAGCGTGTCCGTCCGTCAACCCAATCCCACGTCAACCGTATACGGGTTGACGGACGGATGGACGTACGGATTTACGGTCGTCTGGTAAACGCGGCATCAATGAATGAATGAAGGTGACCTGCAGTTGTAGGCAGCGAAAAACCGCTCATTCCACTCTACTTGCATAATTATAAGAGCGCGACTTTTCTTCCAAGCTTGGCTACACTATAGGCCGACGGCTGGGCGCGCAGAACTCTTAAACCGCGGTTCATCATCGCACCAAAGCATAGGCTTCTCACTCAACTTTGATTCTTTCCTTGTGTTGGCCGGCCGCCCAACGTTTTCAAAGCCTCGCGCACGAGCGTTCGGGCACTTTATTACTTCTTGCATTGCAGGCTTTTCCCAGCCAGTAAAGCTTTAACCCCCGGTGTCTGCGTAGCTTAGTCATCGTCCTTTGAGCAGTTATTGTGGCTAGAGATGATGAGAAGGATGGAAGAAGCAGGAAGAGCCGAGCTTTTGAGCTATTCGAGTGTAAAGTCGCCTAGAAATCTTCTGCTGTGTCTGGGTCGATGCGCTGTTTGTCGTAGTAATTGATGGCACATTCACATCGGAGTGGAGACATGCGCTTGGCGAACGCTCTGAGGCGTGTCCATTCCATGGCTCGACGCACGCAAGGCATAGTCATGGACCGTAGCCATATGGATACGCCGGGCGTACGTCGAAGCATTTCCGTCCGATGTGAATGGGCCATGATTCTGCTTTTAACTGCGCACGATTGGACTTTATTTTGGGGACAGAGGTTTGTTTGTGATACACTTTGATTTGTCTGAAGGCTCATTCACATTGGATCATTTGGTGTATGCGTACTACGGATGGTGAAGTCACGGTGAGTTTGAATTGGCCAGATTTTTCCATCGCCGGGTTTACCCCATAGTATCCACTAACAAAAGCATCTCACGGTTAGCAGGAAAGCCGGGGGAAAATTCGACCATCATCATATATACCACACTATTCCCTTATTTATGTGTCATTCCGTCCTGTTCTCATATACTTGATGGTCGTCCTTACCCCACCTCCCCCTCCCCCTTCTCTTACATGCGGATATGCCTGTTGTTGCGGGTACTGTTGAGCCGGATGTCCGTACTCCTGCACTGGCTGCTGCTGTACCGCATGTCCAGGGTGATAGCCTTGCGGTGGTGGCTGCTGAGCGTAATGTTGCTGCTGTTGTACGATGGCGGGTGAATTCTGGCTAGACGGTCGATGAAAGGGCGACTGGGCGGGGGCGGACGAGACCGGACTGCCGAGGGGACTACGGCCGAGGGGGCCGCACTGACCTGAGGCCGAACCGGGGGGCCGTGGGCTGGGAGTGGGCACACCGCTGCTCGCTGCGTCCGTGTCTGAAGGAAAAGCAGAGGAAATTAGTGATGGCACGTTCACATAATCGAAGACTTGCGCTGGGCGTACGTACGCTCGGCGTGTTCAACGGTATGCGCCGAGCGCAGCGTGGACTTCTGGAAAAAGTGTCAGCGAAAGCACCGGAACGCACGTCGAAAAATATGCTTTGCACACATGTGAGCATACCACATTAACTCCTCCCGGGATTCAAAGTCTCTGACGCCAACTGGTTGGCAATCATTGACAACCGACATATGGATGAGTTGTGCAACCGTTGACAACCAACATATAGTAGTTGTGCAATCATTGACAACCGTTGCCATGGCTAAGCACTTAGCATATCGTCGCCGCCATGCCAGAACATGATATCTCCATTTTTTTGAAAATTGAGTTTATGACAGACTTGGGATGGTAGGTTGGTAAACTTGCATTCCAAATCGTCACATCTCCAAAATTACGCACAGAAACAGCAGAATCGCAAAATTTGTTATAAAATGCATGCTTCATCACTACGTTTTCATAATTTATGCCAGAACGTTATAACTCCAAGTGCTACTTTGAAACTGCTTTATTTCTTGCCTCCGAAACTCTTTCAAGCGATTTATTGCTTGTTTGGTCATTGTCTCATGCCTGGGATGGTCAGTGCCTGTCATTGTTTGACTAAAGTCGAGATGTGAGTGAAAAAGTGGATGTTTGTATTTTGCTAGGAGAGAATTTTTTTGTGCCAGAACGTGATAAGTGCCAACATCACCAAAGGTTGGTGTCTTTATCTCTGGAATGAGCAGTGCTTAGAGTATCCTTTTGACATCAATAGATAGCTAAAGGACCAACCTCATGTGATATGCATAATGGGGGTGGTTCTGCAACAACCTGATCTTGCCTGGTGCAGTCAAACTTTCAAATGCGTTTTTCTCGAAAAGTGGTAAAGTGGAGATATCATGTTCTGGCATGGCGGCGACGATATGTTCGTTGTCAACGGTTGCACAACTGCTATATGTTGGTTGTCAACGGTTGCACAACTCATCCATATGTTGGTCGTCAACGGTTGCACAACCAGTTGGCATCGGAGACTTTGAATCCCGGGAGGAGTTAACACATACCGCGATAAGCCGTCATCGTTGACAACAAGTCGCTCAGCTGTTGTCGGTTTTGTTGACGAAATTACATCGAACCGACAACACCCATATATTATTCGTCAACCAAACGGGCAACAAACCGACAACAGCTGAGCGACTTGTTATCAACAATGACGGCTTGTCGCGGTATGTGTTAATTCACGCAAGGGCACGGACTGCCATGGATGCGCCGGGCGTTCTCCCTACTTTTGGTAATTACACAGCGGTATTATTTTACATACCAGCAGGGCTTTGAGGAAGCATGCGTTGCTGCACAACTGTGGCACTGCCTCCGGGAGTATGAGGACCCGATGTGACAGGAGACCGCGGTACAACGTGATGATGCTCCGGTGGTGCCCAGTACTGCAATGAAAATAAAGGCGTTCACGTTGTTATTACACTTTAGCAGAGTAGTACTACCAAATATCCTAATAAATCATCAGTAAATCTTCATCACCATGGAGCAAAATAACCCCTACCAATGCGTATCTACAGTGAATATAGTGTGCTACGCACGCGGCTATTTACCACGTGTGTACCTACGTAGAGCACAAGTAGTCATCCCCAAGAGTTCTATGTGATTCCTTCCTTCCTGACAAGCTGGGTTTATAGTTGGAGTTTTAGTAGCTGTGCGTATCTTTTGACGTAGTTTTATGTTTGACTGGTTTCCTATAACGTACCAAGAAGTCTATGCTTATGATCACATTACAAGTGATGGCGCGTTCACCAGACGTCCGTTACGTCCGTAAATCCATCCGTCCGTCCGTCCGTCAAATCCGTAAAACGTATCTAGGAGTACACGGTTGTTTGCGGTGTGCCATGTACTCCTTGATACGTTTTACGGATTTGACGGACGGACGTGACGGATGTCTGGTGAACGCGCCATGACACATGAAAAACATAGACATCTGGACACGTACTACTAAAGTCAAGAATAAAACTACGTCTAAGTATACGCACAGCAAAAACACCAACCATAAACCCAGACTTTGATTCCCAGAGTTCTGTGTGATTGATTCCCTCACTCCCGTCATCCCATCCTCAACCGTTCTATGTGATTCCCCCATCAATAATCTCCTAATCCTCTCACCTGTTGCGGCATAACCGCGGGCTGTCCGCCATATCTTTGCTGCTGAGCAGCCTGTTGTGCGTGAGAGGTGCCTTGTTGGCCAACTTGCGCCGGTGCAAAATGCTGCTGCGTGTACACCACACCTGCTGTTGTGCAGGCAACTTGCTGCTTCTCTACAACCATTTCACGAAACCGCGACGGGTCCAAAGGAACCAGGGGACTGCCCGGGTCTTGTGCCTGAACTTGTGGTGGTGGCTGGTTTGTAGTAACCGGATAGGCAGAGGGATGGAAAACTGGACCCGCTGTAGAGGTGGTAGGGAGAGAAGAAGGGGGAATAATGGGGGCATGTGGGGCTTGGATGTGTTGTTGTGGGGTTGTAGGGGGAAGAGAAGTGGGGGGATGGTGTTGGGGCATCATCTGAAAAAGAGAGGATATAGACCAGTTGCGTTATCGCTGCGTGAAATAAAATCACAGTATGCAATCGCTGGAAAACTCAACGAACGTTACCTGATATTGTTGCTGTGCATCCGGTTCCATCTTTCTGTCAGGTCCTGTTGACTTACTCTTGCCTATTTATTTGCTTCAGGTTCAAGCTCCCATACTAGGTAACTTGAGGCTATTTGCCGCGCCTCCTGAATGTTGATGTCACGTACACCTAAAAATATGCATTATAGAAGTACATGTAATTGGGAACAACAGAAAAACACGAAAATAAGACAGAAAGAAGAAAAGCTGTAGTTAGCAAGAAGAGAGAGCCGAGCCGAGGAGCCAGGAGCCGACAAAGTCAAGTCGAAGAAAAGGAGATCGAATGGATCGATGTGTCGCCATTATTCTTAGCTGATTACGTCGTTGCTGTCACGTGACTTCGAACAAAACGTCGACCGTTTGACAGCGAAAGTGCGTTCTAATCCGACGAATTACCGAGTTCAGATGTTTCACCGCTGCTGCGCCATGTCGCAACTGCTGGATGAAGACAAAGTCGTGGTAGAGGAGAGTTCAGACCAGCAGGTGGTGATGGAAGCTTCGTCCGACCCGACTCTCTACCACTGATGTCAGAGTAAAATTTACCGGTACTTTACCCGGGTAAAATAGCCAATTTTGGGCCGGGTAAAATTACCTTACTTTACCCGGGATAGGGCATACCCAGGTAATTTACTTTACTTTACCCGTTTTCATTGAAGACCGAGTTGACATCAGTGCTCTCTACACCATCATTGTCAAGAAGGATGCATGCCCATCTGGTCGTCCCTACCACTGTGCTTTCTACTGCGATACCTGTGGCTTCTGCTTTCACCAGTTGGAATGTGACAGTGTGTATTGGGTCTCGCAGACGGCCAACGGTTGCAAACATGTGCACTTGGCTGCTCGATGCTCGACTTTACTGTAAGTGTATTGTCGTATACTGTAAACATCTTCAATGCTGTTCGTTTGACAAATTAGCTATCTCCACCTAAAGTCCGTACAGCTTGTTCTGTTGCACTACTCAATATGCAGTACTGTATGTATTCACATATCCGTACAATGTTGTGTGGTCTGCAGTGCATTCCGCTGTTATGGGCTGGTGTGTTCTCTTTATTTCACCGTTTGTTGAATAAAGATATTGATTGATTGATGGCTGGCTGCAACGCAGGGAGCGCCAATCGCAGGCAGAAGAGAGGATGACGAGGCGGAGACAGGGACTGGTGGAATCGAACCGCCGGGTTGACGATATAGACGTTGAAGATAGATGTGGACGAGGATGGATCCAATATCAGAGAGGAGCTGCTGGCATCGACGAAGTGCACTCTATTCGGTCACATTGACAAGCAGGAGCTGAAGAAGCTGTTCAGCATCAAGGCTTTTGAAATGGTGGAGCAGTTTCTGTTCCAGTTGCTGGAGACGTGGACGTGCAAGGAATGTGAAGCGGTGAAGCCAGACAGGATGATACAGTGTGACCAATGCTCAGGTTGGATCCATTTCGAGTGCGCCAAGATCAGAAGGCAGCCGGCGAAAGACAAACTGTTGAACACTGTGCTTTGGCTTACCACTGATATTGATATTTTTGGCTTGCGTATGCTACTTTCGTTGTACTATCATTGATGAAGGTTTCATCACACTGCGTGGTCTTATTGATTGAAGTTTGTAAGTTTGACATGCTTTTCTTTTGATTTTGTACCTAATCAGATGGTAAGTAAAAGAAGAACTGATTAGTACCCATACTAACTGGAAAAAGTTCATTTTTATTGTTTCTGTTAGTCAGTAGGCCATATGACGATGGGCATGTCTGAAACAACAAAGAAAACGTTGCGCTAATTGCATATCTTGCTATATTTTCACTAAAAATTGCGTGGTACGTGACATCAACATTCAGGAGGCGCGGCAATTAGCCTCAAGTTACTAGGTAAATCAAATATATTTTACAACTTATTCAAAATTATTTATTTTATTTTATTTATTTATCAATCATGTACTCCTGAAAGCGGGCGCTCAAGAAGGCGCGCTCGCCAAAACATGTTTGTATTGTAAGGCCGATTTTTGCGAAGCGCGCAGCGCTCTATCTAGGAGTACGTGCTTTTTGCTGTGTTGTTGCAATCACTAACAAAATTTGCAAAAAGTGCGACATGAACCACAAGTGAAAATTGAGCAGCAGTCCCTTGCGCTGCTAATGCAAATTCGCATCGTATAATTCACTGTCGCAGAAACCTTTTTTGTCGTTGTGGTTGTAGGCTATTGTGTGCGTTTGCTTGTTTGTTGGTGGTTTACGGAAGAAGAGTTTGTTTCTTGAAGCGTCTTTGGAGTTCTTGCTATTCAAAATCGGCGAAAGCCATAATCCCTGCTAACTGCTAATCATGTGCTTGCTGACAACTTGGTCTGATACAATACGTACACTTGTGAATGCGAAGGTGATAAGGCGATGGAGAAAAGCTAGCGTCCTGGAAACTCTATTACTGGTGGTACGACGCTGGCAGTAGCAGGCTGTATGGTGGATTTGTGGTTTGGTGACAAGTGACGGCTGTCAACGAGGTTCAGGCGTGGATCTACGAGTACCTAACCCTCAAGTACGTAGTCGTTCTTATTCGTGCTGTAGGATGCAGGAAGAGGTAATCGTATGTACGTACACGTACGTCCAGTGCTACCAGGTACAGTACAGGAAAGAACGATATGGGAGACAGTGCAATACACGGACAATACTTCATAAGCTATGCTTACATACGCACGTATAGGTACATTGTAGGTAGGTAGGTCAGCAAATGAGGTCAGTTCAGTCAGATCACTGATGCTTGCTTCCGTTTCATACCCTGCAACATGCCGTAGAAGAACGGGTTGATCACCGAATTGACGACCAGCAACTCGTGCAAGAAGTCAAACGTCTCCGCGCCGTGACTTCTGTACGCGTTCTCGTCTATAATTTTCCACAAGGACAGCATCTGATAGGGAAGCCAGCAAATGACGTAAGCCGCTACTAAACTGGCGCTAATTCTGATGGTGCTGCGGCGCATACTGCGGGTCGATTTGTGCGCATTGATCAAACGCGCGCTATGGCGACAGTTACGAGACGAAGTAGAGTTGTAGGCAGATGTGGACCTGGAGGTACTGCTGGTCCTAGAAGAGCCGGTGGTAGGTGAAGCAACATGCAGGGGGCTCTGCGGTGGTGCACAGCTGGACTTGATGGAGTCCACTGCTGGTTGCTGTTTCAGGGTGGCTTTTGACTGCGGCTGAGGTATGCTTCCATTTTTGAGCTTTTCTAGTACCTCTAAGTTGGATAGGTAGATAGTCGGCCTCCTACCTCGTGTGTTTCGCCCATTAGATTCAGCCAAAGAATGCTTACGAATTTCTTCCTTTTTGTCATGGCTGCTTTCAGACGGGATGTAGTTCTCGTTGTGGAAATCGGGTTTTTCTTCCAAACTACTATGCTCGTTGACCTCATCTGCGTGCTGTAAATAATGGTAATCATCATGAGGAATGTAAGTGTTGCTTAGGGAGCAAATGCGCACTCTTCTGGTCTGGGGCAGACTGTCGCTTCCCGTTTGCTGCTGATTTCGGCACCCGCACGTGGATGAGTGCAGTCTTGGGATGCTTTTCAGCGTGCCCGCAAGTACATCCGATTTGCGCACCACCCAGCAGGCCACAATGCAGTAGCTGATGGTGATGATGGAGATGGGAATCCAAAAGACGAAAACGAGGTGTTGAGCCTGGTACAGTTTCATATGATCCTGAAGGAAGGCAAAAATCGGTGAAAACTTTTCCTGCTTCTGCTGAATGGTGCTGTTGTCACCAGCACTTTGGATCCAAATTTGAGCATTCCATACGTCTGTGCACTGGAACCATTTGGGCCATAGTTCAATGGTATTAAAAACTAGAAGTTGAGGTGTGGACAGAAGAGTGGCGAAGAACCAGGATAAGAACAGCATGACTCGAATGGTGGATTTGCTGCTGCCAGCGCTTCCAAAGCGACAAAACCATCGGCCGTGACCTCGACCCATCGCTGCGAGTACAGACAACAGTCGATTCAGCGCAATGCAGACGATAACATAGGAATTGATGTTGAAGCAGAGTGTGTGCAGAAATTTCATGGTTTTGCACAGAGCTGCACCGCCCCTCCAGTCATACGTCCACATCCAACAAACTTTGGATGGAACGTATACGAGCAACATCATCAGATCACTGTAGTTGAGGTGTCGCTTGAGAATATGAATACGAGATAACCTAGCGCGTCCAGTTTCTCGCATTTCGGCAGAGTGATAGTGAAAATTTTCGTGCAAATCCACGTAAGCCACCAAATTGATCGGGGCTCCAATGAAGAACAGAATTGACAAGGATGCGATGGTGATGTAGTCAGTGAGCATGTGAGATGGAGGGCCAAATGGGATCGGATTAGGTTCAGGGATTTCCTTGATGGATTTATCATCTACCGACCACGGCAGGGGAGAGTTGATCATAGTACTCATCAGATCAGAAAGGTTCGATTTGGCATCCATTGCTTGGCTGAGAAAAAAGGAAGAAACAAACGAGACACTGATCTGTTGGTTGGCATAAGATAACGATGAGGGCGTATTATCGTTATGCTTCGTGTATAACCCGTCATGTAGTTTTAAAAAAAATTAGTCGGCGACTAAGGGGTTACATACTAGTAGAGTCCGATCACGATTTTCCACTTTAGGGCGGAAAAGTAAGTTACACTTTTGATATTTCCGTCCCCGTTTGAAGCCCTACCACGACGATGAGGTCAGAGGTTATACACGAGAAGGGGTGTAGTTACTGTAATACACGATTCATTACAGTTTATTGTGCGCGATGTCTGATTAGATATTTGAGAAAAATAGTAGGCTATGTACAACTACAGCATGGTATGTAACTGTATGTGATGTAATGTACTGTAAGTAACTAAATTTTAAATATGCTAACAAAGCAAGCACAAGGTACCAGAACTGTAGGGTACTTGTCATGTAGGCGGCTAGCAGACAAATAAGGAAGGACAAAAGAGGAAAGGCGCGGCTCATAAATTATTCAAAACACATCAAAGACATCAATATCAAATATCAATACCAGCAAGAATCCTTTCGAAGCTTTTTTCGAAGCACAAAAAGATGTTTTGTAAGATTTAGCCTGTAAGGTAGTTAATTAGCCTGTAAGTAAATATTTTTGATCAGATCAAAATGACCAATTATAAAATAATATTCTATAGAATGGAGGAAGTAATTACCTTATTATCTTATTAGATGAGCGATGTGCGATCTAGGGTAGTGTGGGCGCGATTATTTCCCATAGTCAATTATTTCTGACATCTCACAACTGTTATTGCTTTTTGTGCGAAAACAGTCGAAGATCGAAAGCAGAGTATGTAGTCCAATAAATAGGTTTCGTAATATCCAATAAATTGGATATCATTGGGGCCAAAACTAGTCAGGGATTGCTTCGTTTCTTTTCACTACGTAGGCCATTCTTCTCTATACAGGGATTATATATTTTTGGTGTAACCGTTGCACTTTTTTGATACGCATGCTCGCACGTACTTTTACGCATGTTATGAACAGAAATACGTTGCCGAAAAATTTGGATGCCAAAAAAAGATCCGCACAATATTCCATCAGTGTGTACGTGACGTGCACTATTATTCCTGTATATAATACGTACGTATATGTATAAAGAGTCATGTCCAGTGAAGAAGGAACGAAAGACTGATCTGATCAATACCTAGCTAAGGAAAATAAAATAGGTAGGCCTACAGACTTGACTACTGACTGACAGGTAAGAAAATAAAAATACAGTTTCCGTCGTTTTGTGTCGAACGAAAGTATCTGCAAGATGAGTGGCATTCTAGAGAATTGAAAAGTTGATAGCTGAGCGCCTTCCTTTCAACCGGAATTCCCCATTAGAAATTCTCAGAATACTTCGATACGCTTCCATCCTTTCCAGTGAAACAGTTGCCTAGACTGTAAAGCTTCGTGTATGGTCCCATCCCATTCGAATATGACCCCTTCGTGTATTACTAACTCCCTACGTATTTGGAGACAAGGTTTTTATCCCGCCAGGGGGTTAGGTAGCCGACAAAAAGGTGCAAAATGCCAAATTCACCTCTTTGCCTGCCACCTTCCGGCATCTCTTCATATCTACCATACAGTAATTTTGCGCCTCTGGAAGCTAAATTTTGGGGCGCAAATGAAAAACAGGGGCGGAAATGCGCCCCCTCAAGTTACCACGTACCTAACCCCCAGCCCACGTCCTGGGGTTTCGTTAAATAAAACAAGATTAGCCTAGTTTTGGTGATGGATGTGGTACCATGTTATCCTCCGGGGTTTATGCATGAAGCATTACAATTTATCCTGCCCTGTCCCAGAAACATGCCAAGATAATCAGCAGCATGATGTTATGTCCATAATCACGGATCTTACACTCATGCAAATGGATTTTCCTGGAGGTCACCTGGGGTGTGACCAAAAGCAACAAGAACGAATTGGCAGGCTTGAAAACAGATTCGATTTTCGAAGCTAAAGCTCCCCGTTGCGGGACAAATGGATAAAGCAGCAAGACGTGAGTGCATCCTTCCGGATCTAAAGTATGCTTACTTATACTATACATACTACAGTTCAGCTACTGCTGCAAACACGTTACCCTACGTACGTACAGTGTGATATTCAAAAAATACCATTGTGATATTGTGAATTTACAGTAAAATATCACACTGTAATAATACTAATAATTTGTAATAATATGTATAATATGTAATAATATTTAATAATATGTAATAATAATGTGATATTTTAATATCAACTGTAATAATACTGTAATAATATCACTGTAGTACTGAATAGTACATACATAGGTTAGGTACATGTCATCGCGAGTTTTTCAGGCTCGACCCCAATCACAAACAACACCAAATCTTATGCATCCGATTATTCTCATAGGCACTAAGCTTTTCTATCAACGCGACGACCCAACTTGGGTATCCCTGAACGCCTGAAGCAAAGAAAATGAGTACAGTATGTTATGTAGGTACTATTTGTATGTACTTACATAGGTAGTATTTTTGGGTGTATAGCCCCCTGTTTCCATTTGATCACGTCATCAATAATCACCACGTTACATACTTACGTTTATTGATGACGTGATCAAATGGAAACAGGGGGCTATACTAGTGTTGTATAGCCTACTTTTTTAGAAAAAGTACTGAGTACTTGAGTACTTGAAGATTTTTTGCTCAAGTATAAGTACTTTTACTTAAAAAACTTGAAATCCAAAAAAGTATGAGTACTTTTACTTAAAAATAAAATGTCGCACTTACTAAGTACTTGGAAAAATTTTTCAAGTACTTATACTTTTACTTATACTTTTACTTGAATTTTTTGGTGCTCGCGTAGTGTTCTCAGCGATTTTTTGTATCAACGATGCATAGGATTCTGCATTTTTCGCGTCATTTTTGTTTTGCTGGCCACAACAGGGGGTTTGCTCATACTAGCTACTGTCTAACAAGCAAGAGTTGGGAGGGGGGGGGGGGGAGTAAGTAGACGAGTAGTTCAAAATACTGGACAACAGTGCATTTGAAGGGGATATCGATCCGTCCATCTTCTGGGAGTCGCACGAAGCTCAATGATCTGTACAAGATAGCTGATCCAAATGCTTGCAATTCCAGCAACATCTGCAGCAGTTGAACGCCTATTCTCAAAGGCAGGGTTTACCTGTTCTGGTAAAAATGCACCCACCCACCAAGCTAGCACTATTTGAAGCTCAAGTCTTGATGACCTACAACAAACACTACATGTGAAGCCTCTTTTCCATTCAAGTGATGCCTGCTATAGCTCATCTGTCCATGGTTTCCATCTCAAATTGCAATAAAAATGAATGCAATGCCTTCAAAACACTCATATTGAGTGCATGACACAAAAAAATTGTCGTACTATAGGACGGTACATACCAGGGCTATTACAAAAAGTCTATACTTACTTATACTTACTTGTTTGGGAGCATGTTTTAAGTACTTAAAACCGAATCTATACTTACTTATACTTGGTTCTTTTGGGAGCAAGTACTGAGTACTTAAAACTTCTGAAAATTTTATACTTATACTTTTTTCTGAAAATTTTCTATACTTATACTTTACTTTTACTTACTTATTACTTAGTACACTCAAGTATACAACACTAGGCTATACACCCAAAAATACGGTACCCAATGTACGCAAAGTACTGTGACTAATCCGGGGTGTTCCTTGAAATATCTAGCTCTGCAAAGAGCCAAAAAAGCGCAAAATTAGGTTAAATTGGGCGGGCTATACATGGGATCGGGCTATGCACGGGCCATACATACATCGACCTTTACAGTACGACTTGTGAGCCGCTGCTGGTCAATTATGCTCGCTCGAGCTAGCAGTCAGCCAGTATTGTATATTGTACCTATCTCCCTTGCAACGTTTACTAGTTTTTCTTTTTGTTGGGGGAATGATTACTTTTCGATAACTTCAGCGAAGGAGCCATCCCAGAGGTTTCCATGTTCATGGCATGATCAATTTATCGCTGCTTTCACTTAATCCGGGGCCTTTGCTCTTTTGAAAATTGTCTGCGAAAGCCAGGGATTGCTTTGCTTCTCATCCAAGCTTTCGTCCTTTTTTAATTGCCACCTCAAACACAGGCCCTCATCCCCCGATCTAGGCTTACAGATCACAATGCCTAGTTCTGGGAATAATCCATTAACACTCGGGAAAAAATCCTTCAAAGAAATGTCATCGCATCCGCAGGTGAAAAATGTTGAAAAACACAAATGAGACATAAAAAATACATAGCCTTATCGGCTATAAATCTTTAACTGTCTGCAGGCTTGCCGGAAGAGCTTTACTGACTCTCAGTCAGAAATGAACAACATACGTACATATGTACATAATGTACCTACCATACACATACAATCATCCGCCCTTGGTCAGACAACACAATAAAACCTGGAGCTGATCACTTATCACCATTATCTAGCGCGTACAGTACTAACCAACATAACGTACAGCTACTACAGATGAAGCAGTCGGAGCAAAAACATGCATCTGAACTTACTAGGAGCGTAAGGGAAACATTTTTTCGCACTCTAATCCGCCTCAGTAAGAATTTCTTACTAGGGCTAGATGAGGCAGAAAAACTTACTAAACCTAGTCCTAGTAACTTTTGAAGAGGGCAAAGGGCTGGCCACCTGCGACTGCCTCCGGCCCTTTTCGTCTTTGTCTCACTAATCTGGCCACCCTTTTGTCTTGCCGACTGTGGCTGTTTCTCTTGAGCGTTCCCTCTCACAAAATGGCTCTCCCGCCACCATAACCCCCTTTCATTTTTGCACCTTGTTTTTGGCAGCGAGGTTGACCCCCGGTTTATGCAACCAATATCAACAATATTGTCAATGTTATGCCAGCCAAGCACTCCAAATTTCATACAAGCAAAGCAAGTATTTGAGCAGGAACAAAAAGCATAAACTGTCCAGCAAATACAGGGTGTTTCATAATATACTCGCCGGATGTTTGTTCTTATAAATCCCCACCGGAGTGTCACATTCGAATGCGGTTTTTTGCGTTGAATAGCCAATGCTTCAACGTTGATGCAGCCAAAATTTCAGCTTTCTAGGCCAACAGGAAGCGGCTCAAACAGCTAGATTTGCAAAGCGTCAATTTTCACACATTTTTGCAGGCGGCCAGGTACAGATCGGCTTCGGTTTTTCTCTCCCCAGTTTACCTAACCCAGTTCTCTCCTTGTTTTTATCTGGAGCACAAGTTTCGGTAGAGTTTTCCATCTCCATGCCACTTCTCTTGCAGATTCGAACTTAGCAAACAGTGTTACAGCCAAAATTCGGTCATCCAAGCTTTTCCTTGGGACGCTGATGCCATGGTGATCAAACTGAAGTTTATCTTCGACAAGATTGCTCAAAAATGCATAAAAGTTAGCGTGGAATGGTGAACAGACTTGAAAGAGCGAGAAAAAAGCGAAAATCAAATCCGTTGCCCGCCTCAGTGCCCTGTCTCCGTTTTGCGCCAAAAAAGGCGCCGCAACTTTGACCGCTTACAGCGCCATGACAATGCAACCTAGGAAGCTAAAATTTTGGCTGCATCAACGATGAAGCCTTGGCTATTCAACGCAAAAAACCGCATTCGAATGTGACACTCCGGTGGGGAGATATAAGCACAAACATCCGGCGAGTATCCCCTAAAGTTCAGAATGGTACGCATACGTACCACTACAGGATGAGTTCTACAATCAGTTCTGGAATCGGTTGTAGAACTAAGAGGGTAAAAACGAAATATGTTCGACAAACTTTTGTAGAATTGAAACCCCTTTTTAGGTATGAGTTCTACAGTCGATTCTGAGCGTTTTCAAAGTCTCTGAAAAAGTTGGTTGTAGAATATACTCTGTTTTAGGTCAAAAAGCAGGATAAGTTCAACAAATGGATGGGGGAATTTTCTGAATTCTACAAGTTCTGGGAATTTTCTGAATTCGTACACAACAGACGTTCTGGAATTTTCTGAATTCGTACACAACAAATAAAAACAAGTTCTACTGTTTTCCAAAACAGCAAAAAACAAAATATATTCTACAAATGAATATTGTAGAACACACAACTGGTGCAAAAAGTCCATTGTAGAACTGAAGCCCAAAACAAATTTTGTTCTACAGCAGACATTTCTGGATTCTACAAAGTGTCATTCTGAAAACGACTGTAGAACACAGATGCAAAAAGGGTTCGAATTCTACAGAGCACTTTTGTAGAACTAAACCACCTGTCGTTTAGGGGGTATATTATGAAACACCCTGCAATAAATGCACCCTGCCACCCTATTTAGACCAACCAATGCAATAAATTTGCCAACAAAATGTCATCATCTAGTCGGGTGTCTTCTTGCTCTGCTTTTTCATCTGCTTTCTGCTCATAGTGTAGTGCAGTGTAAGCGTGTCTCAATATGCACGTAAAACCGGGGGTCATCCTCGCTGCCAAAAACAAGGTGCAAAAATGAAAAGGGGGTGATGGTGGCGGGAGAGCCATTTTGTGAGAGGGAACGCTCAAGAGAAACAGACACAGTCGGCAAGACAAAAGGGTGGCCGGATTAGTGAGACAAAGACGAAAAGGGCCGGAGGCAGTCGCAGGTGGCGTGCCCTTTGCCCACTTCAAAAGTTACTAGGACTAGGTTTAGTAAGTTTTTCTGCCTCATCTAGCCCTAGTAAGAAATTCTTACTGAGGCGGATTAGAGTGCGAAAAAATGTTTCCCTTACGCTCCTAGTAAGTTCAGATGCATGTTTTTGCTCCGACTGCTTCAGATACAGTATCACACTGCAGGGAGGGTGGGTGGGAAAAAACAGCTGTGAGCGACAGAATCAGCCGCAAACGCGCGTCGCCTCACCGTCCCTGCACAAGAAACAAATCCCAACTCATCCGGCAATCCGGCGCGACAACAGCAGACACCAGTGAAATAATTACACACGCACAGCGCCTGCCTACCCTTAAAGTAATATAGCCTTATCGGCTATAAATCTTTAACTGTCTGCAGGCTTGCCGGAAGAGCTTTACTGACTCTCAGTCAGAAATGAACAACATACGTACATATGTACATAATGTACCTACCATACACATACAATCATCCGCCCAATCTTCTCATGTCTTGACTCGTTTCGACTGGCCTCCATGCATTCAGCCCGTAATCCCATCGGACGTGCTCACAGCCTGGCCGCTGCAGGATTTGGAAGCCGCACCGTCGCCTTGGCCTGCCAGTCTCCTCGCCACCGCTGCCAACTTCTCCACCCGAGGCTCGACATACCTGAGGTGCACATCCGTCTTCCACCGGCCCAGCTTTTTGAGCTCTAAGTCCGTCAGCCCGGCCTGACTTGCAGACGTAGCCCCTCCGCGCCGCAATGAATGGCCGCTGAACTCCGCTGGATCCAGGCCCAGACGCGCTGTCCACGCCTTGAGTGCATCGACCACCTGCCGTCGCGTCACCAGCCGTCCCATCCTGTCCGCGAACAGTGGCGCCTCTCCCTGCGCCCCCGCCGCTTCTCTCTCCCTCAGCAGCTTGCCCAGCAGACACAGGGGACATGGAGCCGCCACGAGCCCGTTTGGGCATGGACCAGTTAGGTCTGTAGCTCCGCTTGCGCAAATGCAGGGCAGCGCCACCATCACCGGCTCCCTTCCTGCGGGATCTGTCTTCGTCTTCTTCAGCTGCAGACTCCCGCTTCTGCTCCCCACTGACGCGTCTGTGATGATGGGGTGTCGTTGTGGATCGAAGTTCTTCTCCGCCTCTGGGACCAGCTCCCCTAGTCGAAACATTCCATACACTCCTACCACCACCACCACCCAAATTAACGACTCGGTGAGCACACAGTGTAGTGGTTGCAGCTCGGTCAGCAGTTCTGTCGTGATGGGCCGCTTTCTTTTGACAGCCTTGCCAGCGCTCACGCGAAATCCCCGCAGCACCATACTCAAGGCCTTGG